>VWZN01014381.1:593360-605546 GCA_013396955.1 Regulus satrapa
CGGCGCGGCCCCGGGCCGCCCTCAGGAACGGAAGGGAAGAGAAAGCACAGCCCGCGTCTGCCGTTAAGTTTTATTTACACAGGAATTGTTACTAGTGGTCTTAAAGGAAGGCTCGATCCTTCTATTTACAGATATATACAGATTTATAGTTGAAAAGTAAGAAAACTGTACAAGAGAACACAAAAATATAAGACAAATTGGATCCAATTAAAGTAGTGAATACATAAGTTAAGAAAAATCTGACATTTACATTTCAAATCGTAATGTTATGAGTAGCATATATGTAGTTTTTAAACCAGATAGCAACGCAAGTTACACCACACTAAATCTTTACCCCAATTATGCAGACTCTGCTTTTAAAACACCAGACGACTGAAAGCCTCCTGCACTTAAAAAGACATAATGGTAATTTTTACTTGATTTCCAGAGGGACCAGTTACAAAAACCCACATGTAAGGAATTTATTTACATTAAATATTAGCAAAAAACGAATCAAGAGAGTGCAAGTGTTCCTCACCTGCAGTGCTATCCATTTTGAACTCCTGTCCCCTACAACCACAGGTTGTTGTACAGCATCTTCAAGAACAAGAAATGTTTGAAAATACTTGCCGTGACACATACAGTATGACCTTATGTCTCACAGTTAAAAGATGTTCAAGAATTAAGTATCACTAAAGCAGATGCTTTTTGGATTTCAGTATTGCACACTAATAAAAAGACAGTTTCAAAAACAATTCTGTGTCTCCATTATTTCCAAGTGTTAAAAGTGGCTGCTTCTTTGAGAACACAAAAGCCTTTAGATAGCTTTGTCATTTTCTAGTGTTTGCCATTACATACAAGTACATTTTAGTTGGAAATGGCTCGGCAATATAAAACTTCTGGTGGCAAAACCCTTGCACAGAACACCCACTCCACTTACTCCACAACCAATACACCAAAACAAATGCTTAAACACCACTTGCTTTGAAAGCTATACAGTGAAAATAGCAGCCCTGTTCTTACCACTGTTTAAAATTCAGATAATTTCTGCTCTAGGTTTGGGCACAATACGTCTACAGTTCCTGAGTTAATTACATTTGCCCAGACTGAAGAATGAAGCTGCAACTTAAAAAAAAACAACAAACGAGTATATAAGACAACACCCCTTCCCAAATCTTAACAAGCTTGAACATAAACATACCGAACCACCTTATTTGGTCCTCAATACTTGCAAATTGTTAATTTTGGAGGTAATGTTTGTACCAAAGCATTTGGTTTGGATAGCAGTTTTGGGGCCTTAAGATTTAGCGTTTCCCTCATCCCCTCCAAAAAGTGCCTTTGTGGTATTTGTAAAAACAGTTATGCCTCAAAAATTTGTTTAAAGTACCAACAGAAGTTATTACAAATGTTTATTGCATTGAGCTGATTCTTTTAAAGTATTAAATATGAACTCCTCGCTTCTCAGTTTCATAGATTTTAGTATTCTGTGTGAAATCAGATCTTCCCATTAGCAAAAACTAATACTGGCAAAAGGGTGAAGAATTCATCAGTTCATACTCCACTGAGAGCTGTCTTTCTTCCATCTCACTTTCACATTTTCTATAGTGCTTCTTCCACATAGAAGTGATGTGAAGACTTTTTTGTCATCAAGTGGTTTTCCACGTTTCAAATAAACCTCAACCATTAGCTTTTCGGTGCTGGGCTATGGTTCTTGTCCCCTTCTTTGTTGTCCTTCATCAGTGAGGCAAACACCTGGAAAAGGAAATTACTTAATGATTATGAAGACTGGCAGTGCTATATTAATATCAGTACTAAGCACCACAGTATTAGCATGGAGATTAATTTCTAGAATGAGACATGAGAAAGGAAGTGCCCATTGCTCAGGAGTCAGACAAGGAGGTTAAATAATCATGAAGAGAGGTTCCCCATAAATTCATGTGCTGACATCTCTGATTTTATATATATATATCTCCAAGAAACTCACCTGTGCCCATTTTTTGTTACTATTCTGCATCTGAATAGCTGCAATACAACTAAAAAGCTTTTCTGATGTAATATCTTCTGGAAGTTTTGTTAGAAACTGTGCTATATGAATGAAGTCCATCTGTAGGAGAATATCTTCATATAACCGAAGGATTCCTAATCCTGTCCTAAACAAAAACTCTTCTCCATCTCTACAGAAAACATCCCAGACACGACAGGCCAGATCAAGTGGTAATGACTTGCTGTAGAGTGTAAAAATCCTACAAATGAGTCAAAAACAAACAAAAAGCAGCAGTTATAACTTATTTCAGAAAAATGAAAAGAACTTCCTTTTAAATTTCAGTTACATTAGATCAGAATAAGCAGATGAAAAGTTATTTTATACGCTCTTATTTTTTCCTTTATTTCAATTATGCACAAATTGTATTCTCAAACCCATCTCCTTCTATACCACAGGAAATCCTCCCATTTGAGTGACACCTCCTTTGAAAGCTCTGGTTAAAGAAGTGACAAATCTCTTCATACTCAAACCAAGCATAATACACACAATAGGATTTAAGCAACAAAGATCACAAGTATGTAACCATTTAAGCCGTACAGTTTAACAGCTCTGTTCATCATTTGTTTCCTGAACTAAATCTAAAGCCACAACTAAGCTCAACAGAGGGCTGCATCCCATTAATGCACTAATGATAAATCTAGAGCTACATTTATGTGATATGTTTTCAAATTTGTTCACATTAAAACTACAAAAATCTAGTAATAATTCTAGATGAAGGCCATCCTTAAGCACTCAAAAAACAGATACTCTGTTTTTGACAGCACTACCACATTTCAAGGGTGCCAGCACCACCACCTTCCATTACAGACACAGAGCTTGCTACTCTCAGCTTTGGACCATCTGTTACTTCAAATTTTTCACTGCGTTTTCAAGCTTATCTCTTATCAAAACAAGTTCTAAATGTTGTCCTCCCTCTGCTTTCAAGTCTCTATTCCTACAGTCACAGTCCTTTCAGTAACTATGTTCATTTCATCAAATCCCTTACAATCACAGTACAGCGTTTGTACTACAACATTGTAGTAACCTCCTCTCCCCTACTTATGTCACACAACTGCAGCAACAAGAAAATGAACACACACAACTCCTGTTTGTCTCATTTGTTAACCGAATGCATCCCTTTTAATAGAGCTTGAAGCCTGCCAGAGCAACTGCACTTACACAAAATAGTTCATCAGGATTTCACAAGACCTACTGAATGCTTTTTTTATGCTTTATTTCCAGTTTTGAAAGACCTCTAGCAAAATAGAAAGTGCATTCTAAATCCAGCAGTTCTAAGGCTAGGTTTTCTATGTTCTATGAACTCACCAGTCTATCAAATATATATCTGGAGTAAGACTGTATGATTTGAAATGAAGAAACAATTTAGGAAGATTTTCTTCAAAAAATACTTCAAAGGCTGCAAAATATTTCAGCATCTGTAGAGATAGTAAAGCACATCATAAGCAGTCATTAAAAAAATGTGTGGCTGTAAACCAACACGAACCCCACCAAGAACTGAGGATGTCAACAGAGCACAATGTGACTCCTTAGGATAAGTAAAATGATTAAATGTTTCTAGAGGAGAAATCAAAACATGAGGATGAGGTTTATGGACTAGTACCTGGTATTCTCAGTTTTGTAATCACAGGTTAAAGTTCTCCATTATTCAACAGGACAAAAGGAAGTCATCGATAAAATAAACTCTATTTCAAGTCAAAAGAATGTTACAGTCCAAAACCAGAAAACTCAAAACTCTGTGCATACCATGCTGTGATCCACACGGAAAAAGGCCAGCTGGCATGGCTTGTTTAGAAGGTTAGCAAAGGCAATGAAAGCATCTGCCTCTTCCAGATTGAGAATGAGCACAGCAGCAATGAAGGACATCCCTTGTACCTTCAAGTGGGAAAAGCATCGGGCAAACATAGGTGAGTAGGTTCAGTACATCTTACATCTTTGGAAATGGAAATAGCTACAGTTTGCAATTTATCAAGTATCATTGCATAACATTTCCAGATGAATAAAAACAACGTGGATAAATTATTTTTATGCATGCAATCGATTTGATTTCAGCAGTTCAGATGCTCTGGGAGGTCTCACGATCACAAGTCCTCAGGACTTGAAATACAAGTTTAAAAACCACACAGGGTGAATGCAGAGCTCATGAGAAACAAAACCTGGATTCAAGTTCATTGTTAAACTATGGGAAAAGCAGTCATGGAGAAAAACTTCACATATGGGACAGTTTAGACCCAGACAGATACGTTGGAACTGAGACAAAATTCTGTTTCAGAACAGTCAATACATGTCTTTTCACTTGCCAAAATGTATTTTTTCCACATATATAAGATTACTTCTAGGTGGTTAGCTACAAGGCAAGTTTACATTTTTCCACCATTACTCTCCCAAAAACACTTTAGCCTGCAATAAAAGAGCATTATTCTTGTAGTTAAGTGATGATCTAAATACCCATCACACTAATGATAATTTTACCAATGTCAGTTGCAATCATCTTTATTCCACTGTCTCTAAACATTCATGCTGTCTGTTCTCAATAAAAACCCCCCCACACTCAGCATTTTAACCAACTCGGGAAAAGAGTATTGATATGCACCAGAAACAGTCAGCTTTCCATTTCTGGTGGATAAACAGGTGTGGAAATAAGATTACATTTACTGCCATATTAACATTTTAAAATGTGATATGAAATATCAAGACTAGCTGCATTTCTAATGGAAAAGAAAAGACTTATCCATGAAAAAATTACTTGTTTGCCTTTTGAAACTCCACCCTGGGAACAAGCAGTCTCAGAACCTGCAGAGTTTGTAATCTCACTTAAAAAATATGGGAGAGTCTCCAAAAATGAGGTCACAGATGACAGAACTCAGGCCTAAAAACATTTGAACTTGAAAAACCAACCAGTTATTTATGCGGAGTCCCAAGCATATCTGATTTAGAGAGGAAGACACACCCTGTGCTAAATAATGCTTTGTTGCATAGATGAGACTTTAAACTTTTCAAGTGTTTTTTGAGCCCTGAAGCTTGTAAAAGATGTTCCTGGATGCCCCCAGGAACAAAGAAGATAAAAACCTCTTCTCTTCATTATTGTTCATTACTTAAATGTTTCTGTAAGCTAACACCATTCAGAAAGTTGTTTGGTTTAGTTGGTTTGTTCAGGGGATTTTAACAGGTTTTTTTAATGGTTTGAGGGTTTTTTGGGTTTTTTTTTTTTTGTTTTTTTGGGGGTGTTTTTTTTCTTGTTTTTAAGCACAGTAATGTTTGCTGAAAACTGTCTTCACTGAACTCAGAGGGAGTAATTACTCTGTGTCAGCAAGACACTAAGAAGGAGTTTCTGGATTTTAGGGCATGCAGTAGTGAAGTAGGGAGTATCACTATGGAAATAGCAACAGGGGAAACAACAGGAAGACAGAACAAGTGAGGTGCCAACTGGAGGTCCACTAATATCTTATGGGTTTTTCCCTGTGGATACTCTGTCAGAACTATAATGTGAATACACCCATTTAAATTTTCCATACAATCCAGATACTCAACACTGACATTCAGTACATTTTCAGCTATTTAATTGCCTCTAATTACCATCATTGTGACTGCTATGAAATAACTGCCAAAGTTTAATTTTTTTTTTTTGAAGTGCCAGTAGCATAAAGTTTAGAACACCTCCTTATTTAATATACTTTAATACATGACATGTTAAGCTTACTTGCCATGCTATAAACACTTTACAACAAATACTTACATAACCCACATCTGGTCTGTAACATGTATATGCTCCTAAAACACTATGCAGGAGATCATGATAAGGACCACCCTAAAAAAATGAGAGGGTAGAAAAAGAAAAAAAAAATGCTTTCAAAAAAAACACAGGAAAGGAACAAGCTGATATTTGAAGTTGCAAGTGAGCCAGTGAATTGTTGCTCTATTCATATTTGGAATAATACCATTTTTTACTCCAAGTATTACCACAAATGTTTTTGAGATGTTAAAAGAAAAGGAACAATAATTCTATTACATAATTCAGCGCAAATCAGAACATAATAGAAAATGAGGATATCTGGTACCAAGGAGAGATCCAAGCTGGTCTTTACTTTTCAGAGATAATGGATATTTTAATTCTTAGTAGCACAAGTTAATGTATTACGATACTGTCTGTTATTTGATATACATGTATGTGCATATTACAGCTATATTAAAATCACAGAGCCTGAAAAGATGTACTAGCATCCATCAAGATTTCTGTATCAGTGAGAATATTCTCATTTCTGCCTGTATTTTCATAATCATTAATAGGAATCTCACGCAACTTTTCAAGGAGAGAAAAAAGTCTCATAGCTTATCACTAAGTGTCTCTACTTTATTCTCATTTAAAAGCATTAAAAAAGTCCAAACACCTTCGCAAAACTATTTCATATTTGGCCTGCCATGTTTCTTGTTTAGCTATTCAGAATTTTAAAGCTGTCATAACTTAAAGTTAAAGGCATCTCACCTTCTGGAAAATATACAGGGATGGAAATGTGCGTGATATATCCAACTTAATTAACTCCAGACTGGCTTCACGATCAGCAACAGATGCACCTGCATCTGCAAGCAAAACCAACACTTATTAGAGCTGATAAAGTCTACAGACTTCAGAACAAATCTCCTGTAGGCACATTAAGACAAGGAAGGCAGCATTCCCCCAACAACCTCCAGAAGAAATTCTGCTAGCCCTTGAATCATCTCTGTCCAATCCTCTCCACAGGGACACGATAAAAACACTAGTGATAATGTGGGGAAAAAAAGACAGCTAGAGCCTGGGGAAAAGGCTCTTTCAGAGGGCTTAAGTCAGACAAGATTTCCAACTGGAAAGCAGAAGATGGCAATTTAATGAACAGGCTAAACAGAACCTGCTCTGCTGAAGCTTTTCAGCAGAAAAGCAGCATTTCATTCCAGCCCTCCTAAAACTGCAATAGTTGGTTGTCTAGACTTTGCTACCAAGATTAGTAATAAGCACTGTTAGAGTTTGCTGGCTTTTCAGAGACAAAAATTCTATGACTCTTAAGTTTTCCCTTATTACGACATTTCCCAGGACACCTGGCACAATTAAAACAGCTCCTTCTCCCTTCATTCCCATCCAGAACTATTACCTCTCAAAAAACAGATTACTTAAGCTTTCCCCCACAGACAGCACATAGCCCCACAACAAAAGAACAAGCAAACCACCACTCCACAAACCAAGGGACGTTGCAAACATGTTTTCCAAGGATAAGCATATTTACAGTCATGTACACGTAATTTTTTACAAATTTTTTGTCTCAAGACCACCTTCAGATGAGTCACAGTGCTATCCCTAAGGAAGACCCAAATAATTTACAGTCCAAGTAGGAAATTACTCAGGACTGGCTATGGTAAGTGCAAAACAGCTAAAGTAATGGAAAAGACACTTCCACATGGCTGCATTTTAAAAATATCAATCAAAAGCACAAAGAGTTAAATTTTAAAACAAGGACACATCCAACATTTAAAACATCACTGATGCTATTTTTAACAGAAAGAACATCCACAGGAGACAGCAATATGCCAGTGAAAATCTGCATTCTACAAAAGAGTGCTAACATCCCCACTTAATAGATTTGGGAGGAAAGGCCATCTGGGCAGGCAAGGAAATACAATACATCTGAAATGTGTAATGTTTCAGAACCAAAAAATAGAGGTTATTCCTTTTTCTTTCCCAAAATCATGGAAGGGATACCAATTAAGGACAACCCATCTAAGAAGAGCTAGGCAAGAGCATGTATTGTAATTTCGTTTCCTATTTCTTCTTTTGGTATTTCATCTAATATTTTCATGAGAGCCGAGTCTTGATATTTCAGAGGAAACATTCATTTGAAAGTATCACATGCAATATTTTAATCTGTCTTTTCTTGATACAGTAAGTACTGCCAAGCCCCTCACTCGCTGACTAGTTATAAGGCAGCAAGCATTTAAGTAGGGAATGACTCTGAGAACCTTTGACAAGTGTTTTTAATGCTGAAATTGCAGAGGACCTTGTGGGGCTTCCTGGGTTTGTAAAAGTGGCCAGGAGGTTCTTGAGCACTCAGGAGATCTCACCTTCTATGTCATTCTCAGAACTTGTCTCACTGAAGCTTTTCCATCGTTCCTTAGCTCTCGACAAGAAGATTTCATAAAGTTCTGCAAGAAAGCAGAACAAAACCAGTAACCAAAAAGGAAGTAAAAAAAGCACTGGTCCAAGAGAAAAGCATGCAGAGCATTCCTGGCTTTGGTTACTTGCTTTCATCACTGGGGGCAGGAGGAGAATCTATTAGATGCCTACCACTATACACAGTTTTATAGTGTGCACTGTATTGTGCTTTCTGCTGTGATGAACATGCAATGAAATATACAAATTATGACTGGGAAATCATGCCTCACATAATTCAGTTTTCTATTTTTGTGCACAGAACGCTTACAATTCAATCATTAGTCTGAAAATAAAAATATACAAAACAAATAAATAAATTAAAAAATAAAGCAATTCCCCTTTTTGCCCCTTAAGAAAGCAAAGCTACAAATCTCAATTTTAAACATAAAAATTATTTTCTGGGGGGAAGCACTACCTTAATTCTTAAAATATTAAATGTTTTTGTAAGCAGGTTTCAAACCTTGTTTCCATAATTCAGGAGTCTACTATGTCTAATTGTAAAACACAATTGTTCCTAACCTTGCAAAATACATTTCTTCAGAAAGAAGTATATCCAGATTTTTTTTTTTTTTAAGCAAAAGTTAACATTTTTCTTTGATAATAACCAACTTGATTTAGCATTAGCACGTGATCTGTTAGGAACACACCAGGAGTGATGTTTAATTCATTTCCCACAGCTAGACTCCAGACCTTCCCACGTACACTTGGGGGCAATCCCTGCCACCACAGCTCTCGAACCCTTCGGGTAGCACGCCTAATACACAGAAGCAGGGAGAAGAAAAACAAAAAAAGGAAAATATTGAACATCTTGTTTTCTAAAATCACTAGGCATTTTACAAGCAAAATAACATACTGTTTACCAAATCAATATTCAAAGATCTCCGTTGGTGCTAACGCCCCATTAAAAACCCCAAATTCAGCTCCCAGAAAGCACATTTCATGTTGCTGTGTAATGACCTCACACTCTATCACGGCAACAAAAACTGACTTCTTGACAACACAGAGAAGGAAAGTAAGGTATGTGGGTCCTCAGTTTCCAGAGGAGAAACAAGCCATGCTTGCCTCTTTTACACAGCAGAACTTTACTTACATGCCTTCCCAGTTAGGTAGTATTTCATTGACCCAAATCACCATAGCACTAGCGATATTCTCTTCTTGCTTGAAACGCTCTCTCATTATTTTTTTCCTTTTATGTGCTTCTTTAATTTCTGTTAGGCATAACATGTTAATAATTCTGTATTAGTGTATACAAATTATTAGGTAAATTATTCAGTTACTACCCAAGCATTTAAATGTCTGAAAGACTGAGGGTAAATTACAGTTGCATGTACTATTTCTGTTGATTGCAGGTGTATTTCCCTGGACATTTTTTAGTTTAAGCTTGACTGCAGGTGTGTTTTCCTGGACATTTTTTAGTTTAAGCTAAGTTGTTCAAATACAGTCATTTCGACAAGCAAAAATCAGGCTAGACAACTCAGATAATTATAATTATCTTCTGCAGTACACAGTACAAGCACATCAACAGCGCTGGTTTTCCTCTTATGATTTTCATACCATTTTCTATCTGAGCCTTATTTATTCATTAGACTAATCAGCAATATTTATGGATAATTTTATTATTTAAAAGTGCAATTCTACATCCATTTTAAAACTACTCAAATTTTACTGAAGCTTCCACCTAAAAAGGAATCTGTATTTTCTTTTCTGGAAACAGGACCTATAGACCTAAGACAAAGTCACAACGCTGAACAAGAGAGCAATGCCCTGCCTTCTGTTTAAAAAAAAAAGATCATTTGTAGATTCTTATTAAAAAGGCTAAAAGAAGGACAGAGCAGTACTTTCCTGACATCACTTAGAACCACTGTGAAGTTGCAAGACATCTTCTACTTCAGCATGCATTGGACACATAAGAGAGTAAACATGCCCTCCCTGGTCAAGAGACAGGGCTGACCAGCTTCATCAAGTTTTTCTGAAGCTTTGGGTGTGCAGCAAACAGTTAATAAACCAGGGCACGCACATGAAAACACCACACACGGCTGAACTGCCAAAGATGCTGTTACTAAAGAACACAGAGCACAACTTACAAGATACACAGCACAAGAGCAGAATGAAATGCATTGTCAAATGCCTTGGATTTCTTTATTGCATCTTTCAGAGTAAGCTGCCACGGATCCAAAGAGGATCAATCAGTTCGGAAGCTTGTATCTCTGACAATAGCCCAAGTAAAACATGCAGCACAGATTCTTAAAATAGCTTATTCCCTGAATACTAGGCACAAGACTACAAAAGTCCTTTCAACAACTATTCATAGACTGACACAGTACCAGATGCTACAGATCTGTTTTTTAAATTAGTCCTGTCTAGTGGGAGTAAGAAGGTTCACACGGATATGGAAAATAACCCCAAAGTTTTCATCTCTCTTCATATTAAAATTGATCTGAAATTCTTTAAAAAATCAGATCTTTAAGCAGTCAGCTTTATTACACTTTGGCTCTTAGCAGCAACTGCAGCAACACAGCTTGAAAAAAAGAGTCCAAGTACCCAGAAAGTTTCTAGGTGACCACATTACACAAGTATCTTTAAAAAAATTAAGTCTTTCCTTAAAAAGCAAATGAAAGGTTAAGATGCATTCTGAACCTAGCTACATTCATTGTAGCAAAATAACAATTTTATAACCGAGTTCTGTTTTAAACTGCATTTCCCTGTGCACCAGAGAATAACCTAGATATTAGACAAGATGCTCCTAAATGTACCCACTTGCCTACAAGCCAGGATTCACTTTATTTTTGCAGCAGAGTTGAGAGGAATTACAGTGACTGTTGGCAGCTGACATACCTCGTTTTTTTGCTTCTGCCACCATCTCGTCGTATTCCTGTCGATGACGTAAAGCCTCCTCCACTGATTTGGCAGGAAGATTTCTGAAAACAAGTTGTTCCTGAATTCAATACACACAAATGACATTCTGGACCATTTCAGAACAGGATTAAATTTGGTTTCTCTCTAGGGTGAGCTTTGGGGTTGCCATACTGCCAATGTTCCAGTAACAGCTGTAGGGAACTACTAGATCTTTGCTGCTCCTGTTTTTTAGTTCTCCTAGAGCTTTCCTCACAGAAAGGTTATTAAATCTGTTGAACACCCACCTGGAATGATGCTCAAGTGACTGACAAAAGGGAAATGCTGATATACCATAGAGTTATTTATTCCAATGCATTTCTGCTCACATGTATTTTAATCATATGAAATCTATGATGATGTATTTTCAATAAAAGGTATAAGTTTTTATTCAGTGTAGTTAACTCTTTAATACTCTCAAAAAATAAGGTAAGTTTCCCAAAGGGAGAAAGGATAGATCACACCACTGATGTCAGAGCTAAGGAAGCTTGGTGCAGTCTAAAAGTTCATCAGATAAAAATGTGTTTGTTTTTGGTTGCATAATGATCCCCTAATTGCCAAACACTCTTGACCAAGGAGACTCACTTCAAAGCAAATTAAAACAGCGTTTGGTATCAGCTTCTTACCTAATCTCCAGTCTACTTTGGTCCAAAATAGAAAACAGTTTTGTCATTTTAATATAAAAAAAGTTTTCTGTCTCCTCTCATACCAGCAGACAAAATCACTTACTAATATTTTCAGTGAAAGTGAGAGCGGAATGTGCCTTCAAAGATTAGATTGTGGCAACACACATCAACACAACACCTCTATCCCTACATGCTCAGGACAGCACTCCAATTTGAAACAATTGTAATTTGTAAAAGCATATTTATCCCAGCCTTTGAGTTGTAATGCTATGAAAATGAAGAAAAACATTAGCAATCCAGTTATTGCATATCTTACTCTCTACCATACAGTAAAAGAAATAACATATTTATGAAGATAAATACTCATAGCAATCCACAATTCTATTCAGGATATTCCTGTCTTAGCACAGAATAAGCTTATATACTCCTAGAGAGAATATCCAAAGAAACACTAATATGTTCTATTTTTC
>VWZN01014381.1:605572-634015 GCA_013396955.1 Regulus satrapa
TCCTAAGTGGAAGTGATTAGAGCAAACATTTAACAGTGCCATCACAAGCCTTTTCATGGTGCAATTGGAAAAATTGCTTCATTTGTTTTTCTCAAGCTCGTGTTCTTACTGAGCAGGTCCTTTCTCTTTCCTTCAAATTCCTGAAGGCTGTATAGCTGAAAATACTGACCAATTTATTACCCATTTTTTATTACTCACCACTATTGTACTTAATGTGGGTTTTGTTAAATCTTCATCTGCTGTTTCCTTGCCTTCAGTTACACTTTTAGGTATTACCTACCTAATGTGCTTTTAAGTTTCCAAAACAGGGCAAAAGGAGGATAAGGGAGAAAGAAGTGCACACTGAGAAAGCAGTGAAGAAATCAATTAAGAAAATTCCCAAAGACTCTGAGGATGCCCAGAGCATGGTCACAGATAGACTGTGATACACTTAAAGGCTCTTCTGGAAGCATCTGTTGGGCTATTATGTGGGATAGAATAATCCAATGATTCTTTCATGTAAGACTTGTGAATTTTAGCTCATCAGAAATGTATCTAAAATTCAGTCCTTCAGTTGCACAGCAGAATCATACTTACGCTGGTCGATCCTCCAGAATCAAAGCAGTAGTTGAAAGTGGTTCAAACTCAATATTTTTACGTCTTGCTGATGGGAGTGGAGGTTTATACATTCTTCCTGTCCGTGCTTCATATTCCTAAACAACATTATTGATAAAGATTAAATTTAAACTTTTAGCCTCACTCCAAATTATTAAGCATGATATTATTTAATGCATAAATAATTTCATATTAAATCCTTTAACACTACTCAATAAGACAGCAAGCAGCAAACACTACAAGTTGAAACTGCTGATAGCAACAGTGAAGCTTTCAGGACTGCTAAGTAAAGATGAACGAGAAAGCAGTTTCTTGTATCAACTCAATCTTTGATCTATTCTAGTTCAATATTTCAGCTGAGCATCCCAGGATCCCACGTAGTAATCTGCATAACTTACTTAGCCTAGCTGGTGCACAAGTATATTTAAGTAATACGTGAAGCTGACAATAAAAAAAAACCCCCACCACTAACAACAAAGACCACTAATCAAGAATATGTGTCTCTTTCCATGTCTTCCTCTTGATTCCAGCCTCCCTTAAGAGCCAGTACACCTCGCGTTCCTGAGGCCTTTAACAACACCATCACACCCACATTAACCAAAGCCACCTACACTGTACTCTGTGACAATACACCAGTATTTATCATTACAAGTCTGCTGCATATAATTTCCTTCCTCCGAGGTTAAAACATGTAATCTGCTTAGAAAGAAATACGTAACTGCCTTCAATACATACAAGATTTTGAGGAATAAAGAAATCTAATCCTTTTACCACAACAGCAACTCAACAAAACAGAAATATGGCACAATCCTTAGGAAAAAACCTAAACAGAGCCAGATGAAAACCTCAAATCTCACATCCCCTTTCTTTTTTGCCTCTGTAAATAAAAAATTAATGCCAAGTTAACAGAATAATATGCACCAACATCACTCAGCATATCGAAACAAGTATCTTGAACAACTGGACACAGAATTGGTAGAGTTCTGTTGTAATTTGTACAAGAAAAGAAAATCAAAGAATCAGTGCTGACCATATAAATGAACATATTCTCAAGCCTAAAATTATTTCATTCAGCTGAAAAACAACATCAGCAGTCCTGTCACACTGTATACCCCAGGACACTCCAGCACATTTGTAAATTAGGAATGTATCCTGTGCTAACACCCAGAGATCCAGAGCATGCAGGCTGCAGTACAGTAGCAATGCCAGCCCTCCTATTCCTGGTAGAAGTTCTGATTTACTTCCATACTCTCCTTTGTAACAAGTTACCAAACCAAGTTCATTTAGTACTCAGAGATGAGGAAGATCAACCATCAGCAACCTTCCCAACATTTCTACACTTCTAACTTGTATGCAAGTTTGAAAAAAAGGGAAAAAAAAATTAAAAGCACTGCAATATGTACATCAGAAATGAAACTGCTCTTACCTTTTTTAATACAAGCAATACATGTGAACAATGCTAGTGATTGAATGCTTCCAGCTATCACCTGTGCTAAGAACTGATATGCTATTTTCAAGGCAACAGAGAAAGAAAAAAATAAAAATTAAAAATTCTTCAGAGATTTTCACAAAAGGCAGAACTCATTATTCAACTGGGTTTCTGAAAGTAAGTACACGTCATGAACAGTTGGGTTTTGTAAAAGAGATCACATGGGCAGAGAAGGAAAACTGTGTTACTAGAAAGAGTCAAAACAGAGACCAAAATAGCCCCAGGCTCTACCTGTCATGGCTGCACATTCCCCAGATTGAAAGACATTCCAAAGTATCAGAACCTTCCAAAGGAAGATGTTTTTTCCTCATGAAGCCTGTCCTCCAGGAAACTTATTTGAGGATCAGATCCCACAACCATCAGATGTGTAGAGAACATATACAAATAAAGTATTCATTTTTTTCTGGAATACTTTGTATGACTAGATGTAAATAATCCAATATTCTTAACTGTGCATTTGATGCAGAATCTAAAAAGCTTGAGCTGACATAAAATTTCATTTTGAAAGATGTGAGCTAATCCTCTCCCATAACAAGGTAAAAATACAATTTAAAGT
Source organism: Regulus satrapa (assembly GCA_013396955.1). Lineage (NCBI taxonomy): Eukaryota > Metazoa > Chordata > Aves > Passeriformes > Regulidae > Regulus > Regulus satrapa. The sequence goes on from VWZN01014381.1 coordinate 608,212, forward strand.
CAAATGTCTTGTCAAATGCTTAACATGCACAGCATTTGCGAGAAGATAGAACACTTGACAGGTAAGATTCAAGACCATGTAAAACCTATATATATAAAAAAAATTATTTTGGAAGTGTTACACATACACGTTTCCCAAGTATAGAGAAAGTTATTTTTAAAAAATCATTATTGCAACATATTGGGCATTTATTGAAAAATCCAGAACACTTCATAATTCAAAAATAAAGAAAAACAAGTTTCAGCTTTAATAAAAAGTAAAACCAGTTATCTTTTTACTAAGTCTGGAACTGCATCCTATTATCCACTGCTAATAATTAACCCAGTAAGAAGCGAAAAGCATGTTTTTCCTGAAAAACAGTGACAATATACTTAATAGTGCTTTGCTATGTGGAGGGACCTGCATTTCTGGTATTTATTCCTGAAGAGATACAGATAAGCCTATTAACCTACAGACAGGTAACTGGGGCTGGGAAAACATCTTTTGCTTATAAACGACATTTGTTTACAAAGATAGAGATATTTCAGATAGCATCTTCTTAAAACAAAACTACCAAAAACCCCACCCAAAAACCATAAACCCAACCTCAAAAAACCCCACCCCCTACCATCACAGCAAAAAATGGAGGGGGGGAAAGAAAAAAGGTAAATAAACCCACAAAGGTCTTTATTGCTTGCACCTTTTTGTTATCTACATGGAAAACATGCAAGTCTGAAGTTTCCATGAATCCTTCTGCTGTAGTACCATAAAGGACCTACAGACCACTGAGAGTAATTTTCGATGCCTCTGAACAGTGCTGGCTTGCTCTGTGTAACACAAGTAACTGCTCATAGCCTCTTCTTCCAATACTGCAGCCAAGGACCTTACAGAAAGGAAAACCAGCTGCACTGCAGCATTCCAAAAGCATTAGTAGACCTGGAGTAGGGTATGCTTGTGGGGATAAAGTATTCAGCTCAGTGTGAACACGGGGATTCAGTTGGTTTGTTAGAAGACAAACTTGCATCTACAGAGCCCAAACTATACAGCTGTAGAGGAATAAATACCAACCATAAAATTCAACATGAACCTGGAATTAAGTTTGAGCTATTTATGATCCAACAACAAAAGCTGAACTCCTGGGAATGAGTGATAAAAGCCTTTGGGTACAAGGACTGTGGAAGTTCTCACAGTACCAATTATACAGACAAAACACCACATATCCAATTATGTTGTAGGTAGGCTGCAGAAGAAAGGCCTCTGATGTGTAGCGAATTTATGTAACTGAAGAATGCAATACTGAATAAACTTTCTCTGTCTTAAGGATTGCCTCTATTTAAAGTAGATGTCAAGGCATACTAATACTTCAGTTAAACATCCTGTGGGTGACAATCATGCTTTCTCCTCTCTAATGCTAAGTCTGATACTAAAATAGATTTCATTCAATCAACTGTGACTTCTGCTGAAGAAACAGAATGGGGATTGCCATATATTGTGCAAATAGTTTTAAACCCTTCTACACATCTGTGACTGGAGCAGATGGGTCTATGAAACATCTATATGATTATTTTCATGATGTTCTACAGCTAACTAGATATATAATCAGAAAGATTATATGAAAGATTATTCATTTGAATCAGGGTTAATCATTCAAGAAATATTAATGGAATCACCTAGGAGTGCATCCATGTTAGAAGAATTTCTGCTAATGAATAATCCTACATCAGCATGCATGTTGCCTCCAGGTTAAATGTTTAAATTGCTGAGCTAGCACTGCCTACAAGGTGATTATAAACAAAGAAGTGTTTATAGCAAGACTAAATGTCACTGAAAAATTCTGTGAGTCATAAACTAGACATAAAATAAGAATTCCAGATGCTGTCAGGACAGGCAGAACAGTACATTCTTGCCTAATTTGCAGGTGAAATAGAAAGAACAGATTTATTGATGGAGAATAAAATAGTAATCTTCACACAGAACAAAAGGACAACCAAACAGACATTTAAGAGTTTGTAGGTCAATCTTCCAAACTTAACGCCATCCACCATCAATTCTTTGTTTGCTGTATTTTTTTCCTCAATTGGATATTTAATAAGGTACATTAAGTTTCATCTTCTTTTGTCCACAAGACGCCACCGGCCCTGGGCCCAACAAAGACACGCTGAGAGTGGCCAGGCCATGTAATGTGAACCACAGGCATCAGAACCAGGCAGCAGTTACACCACTGCTCTGCTTCACAGCTCCGCAGAACTAAAAAGCCAATCTGTACTACTCCCGTTTAACACAGAGCACAAAATTACATTTAAAAGTTTTACAAACTAACGGGCATGTGCAATTTCAGAAGGACTCAAGTCACAGCAAATAGATAATGTAAAAGGTAACCAAAGTTTCAATAGCTACGCTTTTCTAGTTTTCCAACTTCACATTGGAAATAGCGATTAAAAGCATCCGGAGTTCTGAAGTGCCACTGTTAATAGCTTGTGTGGCTTAGTGACAGAAAGAAGATTCTAATATATGAATTTTCGAATTTAATTAGGCGTTCAAAAATATAACAAATTAAGCCTTTTACCATTAAGCAATGAGGCACAGCAAACATAGAAAGTAAATTACTGTCAAGCTCTATAATCACCTATTTCTTGCTATTCAAGAACATGCAATATAAATAAAAAATAATAATACTCTATCACTTCAAGTTGTTAGTGAAATTCACATGTAAAACTTGTTTACTTTACTAATGGTTTTTAATGAGTTGATGGTTAGTGCCATAAAATATTCATGCTACTGTGAAAATGTGATGTTTGTACTATTTTAATGAGTGCTACACAGTCCCATGCATGGCATCAAATACAACTAAAAAAGTATATATTAAATTTCATACCCCTGTGTTTAATAGACTGAGAGCAGATATTGACGCAAGACTGCCAGAACTGTCATCCTAATAAGAAAAACAGAAGCAGAGCCATAGTGAATAAATGGAGGAAAAGATCGTTACACAATAGCAAAATGCAAGCCAAACTTCAAATTACCACGTATTTATCTTGTCTGTTTGAAAAAAACAGGGATGTGTCTGATCCTCCTCCTTTTCCAACCCTCAAAATAGACACATATACAAAGACTTCACACTTATGTGAGATCTGTATTGGATCGACTGTTTTTCTGGTTTAATTGACGTTTCATATTTTCAGTAATCAGCCCCTTTGCCCAAAGGGAGATATTCTTCCATGGTGCTTCTCAGGTGCACGACAAAGGCAGTCCCTGATACACCCAGTGTCTCCCTAGCACAGACCACTCACAGTCATCAGACTGACTTAACCACAGCCTTGGAAGGTGCACGCTGTTAGAAAGGGAAAAGTAAAACACTGTTGTCCCCTGCCATGTTATCACGGGTATTTCTAAACTGAAAGCTCAAAATTGGAATATACCTCAGCCTTGCTGACAACAGAGATACATTTTAAATGCTTTGAGCAACTGTCATTTCCATTACAAATAAGATTCTAAGCACCACTCAAGCAGCAAGGCAACCAGGTATAAAAGCAAGCTCAGTTACAGGAGACCCTGTACAACCACGGCTCTGCATGTTTCCAGCCAAAAGGCAAAGTTGGTTTTACAATGGAAAGATAAGCTAAGGTAAAAGACAGATGTAGAGGAGGTGACAGACAAAGTCCACTGCTTTTAAGCCTTGAATTACAGTGTCTGGAAGAAGGAAAATAAGGTTTTTTGTCATGAATTCAATAGAACATATCTGCAGTGTTCAGAATAACAGAAACCATTTTACAGGCTTTCTTCTCCCTTGCCATACTATTTTTCCTTTTCAGTACCAAAAGGACCATGCCAGCCTTGGAAGGATAAGATTTATATTAAAACAAACCAACAAAAAACCCCCCACAGTCTCATACTTTAAATAAATGTCCATGAAAGACAGCAGATTTACCACATGAACATATCCTTTTGGAATTCGATACAGGCTGCCTAGATTTTGCTTTCTTAGCACCTCAAGCTCAGCAGCATGTCTGCTCAACCTGAAAATGCCCAGTTCTTTGAGAGAAGAAAAAAATCCTATGTTTCATGCTTGGCTAAAGAAATTCAATGGCCCAAAAGAAGGAGAGGGATCCCACAAAGAGAGAATCCAGGAGACCAAACCCTAAAATGCCATGCCCCACCAAATCAGTAGGAGCTGAGCTGTATTTTATGGCCTTTATGCAAAACAAAAGAAAGCATCTGTCACTCTGAGGTCCTAGCAGTTTCACTACCATTTTACTAACAAGATAATCACTGAAGAAATCAAACACTGGGGAAGGTCCATGGTTTACCTCTAGAATAGATATTTTACTGACTACACAGGTGGTAACTGAATGATATGGGACACTTCTTGAGAATCTGAACTGCTACAGCATCTACAAAGAAAACCATCCTGGCCTTCCAGTGCTTCTGGTAGGGCAAATTGTTATTCAGGTGTTACAGGTTGTTTCAAGACCCAATTGCCCCATTTATTATCTGTCCTTGTTTCAAGGCAGTTTGTTACCAACGAATTTCTGCCCTGTATCTGGCAAGCAGGCAGAAGTCTTGCCTTTCTTTTTTCTCCAGTAGTAGTGCAAGGTGAGCCAACATGACCTCTAAAAAGCAAACTGCTTAAGAACCACTCCTGTAAAAAAAGTATTCAACAACTTCAGAGACAGGCAGCCCTTAGGTTTGTTTACAAACACACACACACATTTTATAAGCATTAAGAACTTTGTGCACTTTTAAAGTCTAACAGCAAAGACTGAAGGGAAGGGTTAATATTGCAAGCCAAAAGGTCTGAGTCATATGAAAACTGATTCAAAACACATCTGTTCCTCTGAAGAGAAGCCTCTGAAAGCCCTTGTCCCTGGAAGACCACGGGAATTCTGGCGAATCAGTGACTGCAATTTCTCCATTAGATCTCAGACTGGAGATAACATCGGAAAAATATTCAAGTGAAGACACTAAAGTTTTTTTAGCCCTCAAGTATTTTTTTTTGTAAAGATTTCAGAGCCACCCCAACATATTTTCAGAGGTTAGATGTACAACAGTGACCGAGTCAAAACTAGTATTTAATGGACTAAGATTAAAACTTTCCATTCTGTACACAAGGTGACAGCTATTGAAAAAGATGGTTTCACTTCTGAATAAGCAGACATTTCTAAAATCACTGCAAGCTTTTAATGGTGTGGCAGATTTAAGCAGAAAATAAGCTTTTTCTTTCCACTTCACTTCAGGTTGCCGCTGAGAGAAGCATTATTAAAACTGCTGATAAAGCAAATTTGGTGTACATTTTGATTGTTTTTTATTTTGCAATGGGTAAATGCCTATTTTGAGTTTACTTTGATTCTGGCATATTAAGAAAAAACCCACTACACTGCTTTAAACACATTAATAAAAAGTATGCAAGCCTGCTTTAATAAAATAAGCTAAACTTACTGATCTGATATTCAGAAAATTCTTTATCACAGATTAAAAGCTTTCTTTAACTGTAAGCACAAAAACTGAAATTAAGCTTGCATTTTTAAACAGAACTTGGACTTTAGTCAATACATTCCAAAATGTTATATATCAACCCACAAGTCTGTTTCTGCTTTAAATGCTTCTGCATTAAAGTATTTCAGCAGTCTAATTTAAAGCAGATTTCTTTCAGTACAGACTGAAAAGAATTTACCAAACTGATCATTAATGGCAATATGCTTCTTATAATAGACAGCTTTATTAGCTGCAGTTCATAAAAAAAGGCACACTTCCTAAAACCATCAAATGCATTTGACATTTGCAGTCCTGGGGAGTTGTTTTCCCTTTTCAAAAAAACAGCGAAGGAAAGAAGCCCAGCGGAAGGAGATGTCCAGCAAAAGAGTTGGCCTCAATCACATCCTGCTTGGGCAGCTCTAAATCCAAGGAGAGCTGAGCGTGCCAGCAGCTGCGAGCGGGGAGATGCAGCTGCCAAGAACTTTCAACCTCTGACCCAGTTTGAGCGAGCGCATCTCGCCCGAGGCGGCGCAGCTGCGGGGGAGCGCGCGGCACAGAAACGCTCTTCATCTTCCGCACGGGCTGAGAGGCTCGCAGAGAAATTATTGACAATCATACTCAGGAGGCGGGCTCTGAAGGCACGGCTGGCTGGCATAGTCATCTGAAAAAGGTCTGAAATGGTAGCCCCCATTAGGTTTCCAGCTTTTCTTGGAGGTTGTTCAAGATACTACAAGCAATACCTGACTTTTCTGGAGAGGCACATATAGCAGTGTCTAGTTGATAGGCAGTGACTGGGAACCACGAACATTCATTTAAATGTAATCAGCAATTTACTACATCATCCTTACCATAAAAAAAAGAACGAAGGAGGCTTCCTTCAGCCAGGATGGAAAAGGGCCATATAAGCCCTACCAATCTTCTGGCTATAAATCTACAATGATGCAGTTTTTCACAGTTTTACTAATAGGAAAGTACTTCATGCCTCATGATATTGCCATAAAACTTTGATGTAAGCATTATCCTTATCCAAAAGACTTCCTCCTCCTATTAATTACAAAGTTTTTCCGGTTGTGAGTTAATTTTTCTTGCAACAGAGCTTCTTAAGATCTCATCTTTTACATGCAGGATGCTGACTCATTACCGAGTTTCCTTAATCAAGGGCTTACTTGCACCCTCCCAAAGCTGACCACTGATATCAGTAAAGTGAAAGGACCGTGTCCAACCATGAAAAATAATGTTCAGAAATGGCAAGATTTGTGGCTAATATAAATTACCTCACAGGCAGACTTCCTGTCTTCTTGTAGTCTTACACCTAAGGTTTATTTTACAAAAGCTGGCTAACAAGGAATAACCACGGTTCTGACCACAAAGAGCTAAAAAAATTTGGGGAAAAGTGCAAGGTTTCTGTGTCAATCGTATTTGATCCTCCACTCCAGTTTTAGACAGTCAAAGTGCAAGTCTGGAGAGACATTCCCATGCAGGTTATGAAGTAACCTAACAGGTTTACAGAATTGCATGTGAATAAAACACATTAAGCTTTAATCATATTTTTGTCAACTTCTTGAAGGCCTTATATTCTTTTCACTCACATCTCCAGCTTAGTGAGGAATTAGTCTATTAGTCAGCCATTTGAAGTGAAGATGCTATTCCCCACTGATCTCCAACAGCCAGTGTGCCTATATTCATTCTAACCCATCACCAGCAAATTTGAACCTTTTTTTCAAGAAAATAAACAATTGGCTTTTCTTCAAAGGCCATAGGAGATATACAGTAAATTTTAAACACACATGGCAAAACATTTGACATATGCTAATTATGGAGACGTTAGGGTCATTTCTCAATTTAAGATCAAATTTCCTTAGGTATGTAGGTCTAACTGTGCAGAGCACTCAAGCTGTGCTGGTTCCCCCTTTGGTATTTCTTAGCTCATGAAGCTTTATCTAAAGACCATGCCTGCTTTAGCCAAATAGAAAGCTAAAACTATTAGCTATTACTGATACTTTACTCGAGATTATGTAAATCCAACGGTGAGTCTAATCTGGAAAACACTACAGCTCAAACCACATGACTAGGAGCAACTTAATCATGAGTAAAGATAATACATTTCTGTAATACATTCACTTTTCTGACACTTTGGAGGAGTTAACAAATGGGAACGCTACAGTTTAGAACAAACAATCACTGAGGGACAATAGAATTAGAAAGTAGGACTATTCCTTCAGATCATCATCTTCAACAGGCTGCCCAGGAAAGCTGTGGGTGCCCCTGAAAGTGTTCAAGTCAGGTTGGACAGGGCTTTGAGCAACCAGGCCTTTTGGGAGGTGTCAGCACATAGCAGGGAGATTAGGACTCCTTTCCAACCCAAACCATTCTGATATAATATGGTCTCCAGAACAAATATCTTCATTACTAGAAAACAGTGAGCAGATGACAGGTAACATCGTGCACGTTTTCCTTTTCTCAGGATGGAAGAGACATCTGGATTTTGCCACAGTATTTTCACAGCACAAGGCCAACAGCACGTGCCTGCAAGCAAACCAAGAATGCCTGCCCACTCCCACTCAAAGAGGAAAAACCACTTAAATAAGAAAACTGTATTTGAAAATGTAGAAAAAGCATTCAGCTTACTTCACAGTACTAACCATAGGATAACTTGAGCTGGAAGGGACCTTTAAAGGTCACGTAGCTTCAACCCACATTTTCTGTAATCTCATAATTTTCTTGCAACGCTTTAGTGTCACAAGTCCCATTACAATAAAGTCCTTTAAAAAGACCCTCTTATTCTTCACTTTGGTTGCTCCCAAAAGGCCCTCTTTGCCACAAAGCTCTTTCTAGGAGATAAATGAACTTCATTCTCAGTCATTTGCACCTGCCAAACACATCATCTTATTTGGAACATAAGAAAGGAGACAGAGAAAGCAGCCCTCAAGATTTTCTATTTACTGTTTGAACCAACAGAGGGGACATTCATATTTCTTATGTCAACAAATCTTTCAGCTTCAGGTTTGCATGCTAACATTACATTAATGATACATTAGCAATTGCTCACCTTTGAAAACTGACATTTTAACATTATTTTGTCTGAAGTATTATTTTATCAAAGACAGATTCCACAGGAACAATTATATGGAAGTGCAACATTGTGCCAGGAAGGAAATCAGAGGTATCTTTGGGAAGAATTCCAGTAGCTCAAAAACAAATTTAACTTACGGTATTATTTTGCAACAAGGTACCTTGAGTGAGATTAAAACTTTAATTTAAAGAAGATTACATGTTTCAGAATTCTAAGCAACTTGTCACAAGTTACCTACACAGGAAGTCTTCCAGGCAAGGCTGACAATGGAAAAATGAGTCAGACTGCAGTATACTGTGTTAAGTAAGACAAAATTTTATGGGAAATTAATGCAAGTTCTAATGTCTTGACAAAAACACCTTAAATGTTTTTTGAACATATACCACCTTTTTGCAACTACTTTTTGTAAGTACTGAGATGTACTGAAAAATGCACAACATAATCATAAAACTCGGATTACTTAGTAACTACTATTACTTAAAGCCCCGAAAGAGCATTCTCAGAGCACCCTGTGATCATATAACACCAATGTGGAGATTTAACAGCAGAGAAATGCAGTACCTGTGTGTTGTTTTTACAGTTCTCCTGCCTAGAGCTGTGTGATGTTTACTTACCTGCTGAATAATTTTGGAATCTTTTGGAAGGTTTTCCCTGGGTGGGACTTTTCCAAACAACTTCCAACCAGGAGCGCTTTGGACAGCAGGTTTGAGTTCCTTTGTCCTTTTAGTGAAAAAGTTTCTGAAAAGAGAGGAAGGGTTTTGTTTTGTTTATTTAGGCATATAAACGAAGTACATTGTGCCTACTTACATTTCTTTAATTACTCCACCCTTTTACCATTTGGGTGAACTGTAGAGATTTACTGCTCAGCAAATGCATAGTGCATTCCCCTTTCAAATAATTAATTTGAAGTGGAGCATCTTTTATTACAGGTACTTCGATGCTAATATTTGTACATAACACTCAACTTTACCTCTAAACTACTTTATGCAATATCAGAGCTTTTTTTAGTGATAGCAGGCACTTTCTTCAATATAAACACCAAGCAGCAGACTCTCAAACTTGTTTGGGGTTTGCTTTAAGTGTCTCTTCATGGCTTATTTGGAGACTGAAATGACAGCAGCTGAAAAACAACCTGCAACTTAAGAGATTCTAAAGAAAATAGTCAATTATTGCTTCTACCAATCTTCATGCCTTCAGCTTTCATAGCAGGGACTGGAAAACCAGGCAACAACCTCACAGCTTTAGTTTAGCAGATCACCTTTACCACTGCCTTAAGCAATTTCACTCCAAGAGGCAGATGACTGCATTGCTCCCACTTCTTAGAAAGGCACCCATCACAAGGCCGTGTCAGTGGCCTCTTGTCAGATACTCAGCTGAACTATTTGACTCCTATCACAAGCTCCCACAGAGCATGTTATGTACAAGTGCTTCAAAAATGAAAGAAGTGTATTTATTCTCAGTACTGGAAAGTAACTTTCCAGAAACTTATAACACAAAGGGATTAACAGCTCAGTAGCCTGTAAGGTTATTTCTCAGGAGGCTTACCAGCTGACCTCAGAGAACAGAATACGGGAGTACTTTTGGAGGAAGATGTTACTGTACAGGGTTAACTAGCTAACTTCACATTCATCTTCTGGAAAGAGATGCACAGATTTATTCTTCACTTGAAGTATTTGCAGTATTTTAAAATAAAATTCCTTCTCAAATTGGAAGCAGTTATGTTTGTGCACAGCAAACAGTCTCTTAGCTTTGCCCAAATAAAAGGAGCATGCTTCAACAACCACAATCTGTCTGAAAAGTGCTCAGGGCTGTTAAATTCCAGGGCTCTTAAATTCAGGGTTTCTGGCCAGGCAGCATAGTTTTACAATTAGGAACTGCTAGTGTTTGTAAGACGTTGTATGGTCTTCAAACACAAGCTATCCTTTTAGTTCCCAGAATGTTTTTTTTGTTATTTGGGAAACAAGCAAATGCCTGTCAAAAATCCCTTCAGTGCAAGTTTGCGTGAATGAACTCTACAGACTGTGAACTTGTGTGTAGTTGAGGATTTAACCACCAGCAAACAGCCAGCTGGAGATGGAGAAGTAGGTGCTGATAGAGCATGGAAGCCTCCCAAAAACTGATAAGCTCAAGACTGATGGTCCAGTGGAATCCAGGAAAAATCAAGAAACCCAGAAGACCACGACTCTATTCACTCTGTTTGAGGCCACTGCCACACACTACCATCATCAACAGCTTGTCAGAAAGAAAAATTAAAAGACTATTCAAGAAAACAGCAATAGGCAGTCAGGGAGTACAGGATTACACACACACACCTGATGAAAGGGAACACCATGAGAGATTTTTTTTTTTGAATGCCCAGATAGAATCTGGTGGTGCCCCACTTCTGTGGAGGTCCCCCAGATGTTGTTCCAACCCAATTACTGGGAAAGCATGTTTGGGAATAACTGATTGCATGGTCTGAAGAGTTGTTTGCCATTAATAGAATCAAGCCATTGCTATTAATAATAGTTTAATTAATACAAGTTGTTCTAGCAAGCACTGGTTGTGATCTACACATCCCACAACTCTGTCCCCATTAAAGAAATTTCATTTCTTAGTCCATCCCTGTGGAAGCAAAGTAAGCACTCAGAGGCTCCAAGACAGTGGTTTCTGATATACAGCCCGGAAAGGAGGAACAAGACCAGCTGTGATACCCATGCCTTTAAAATATACCATCCTCAGTCAATCCCAGGATTGCACACCATCAGTGAAATGAACAGATTCACTCAGTAAGACAAAAACAAGAGTATGCTAACATGAATAATAAAGGCTCCTTTCATAAGGACACTTTTCACTTTCAGTGCTTTGCATTGTCTTCAGGAGGACAGGAGGAACACTCAAAGAATCATCAACAAAGCAAGACAGAAGTTTTCTAAGGACATGGAGTCACTCTGCACTACCCCACAGCCTCGCCCTTCAATCTGCAACAGCTGTATTTGAACTTCATTGGAGAAGACTTGTTCCACCAAAAGCAGGTATGCAGGAAGGTCCATTCTGGAGCGGCTTGCTTGACTTCATGGGTAGCAGTAACCATCCAGCCTCTGTACACACTATGGAATACCACCAGGATCACTTGGCAGCTCAACTCCACTGCTTCTAGCATAGGTAGAAGCTGAAAGATGCATTGAACACTGATGGCAATCTGTCACTGTATCAAAGCTGGTTCATTATTAACCAGGAAGCTGGTAGATTTTTAAAAGGAAAAAAAGTGCAAACATACAGAAGTTTCAAATTAATAATTCTATACAAAAAAATTAGGTGTGCTCATGGCTTTTTACAACACTTAAACTTTTGTTCTTTAGAAACAAATAAAGGATTAAAACAAATCTTCCAGAACATAGTCTGGAAGGAACAAAGTTTTACTTTTATTGAGCACATATTCAATGATGTCTGTTTCTCATGAAGACAAAAAGCTGGTAAAACCTTTTATCATGTCAGAATAAGCTTCACATAGGAATTCTAATCCCGAAGAAATTAATGAGAGATTACAAATAAGCTTTGCTGAAGATGGAAAGACATTTTTAATACATTGTTTTGGCAGCTAACAGTATCACATCTGATGCGTTCTTGACAGTAGTGAAGCCTTACAAAAGCCTTGTTAAGGAACAGCATCTGTGAATACTTACAAGTTGCATTCACTGAACTGCAGGAAGTTTACTAGATTTGATGCATTTGTTGCTGCTTAGATATTCATGAGCCTCACTGGTCCAGGGAAAAGTCAACTATTGAAATGGCTGAAAAGTCAATAGCATTTTGGTACAGAATTGCAAAATCCATTTGAAAATCTCAGCATTCCTTAAAAAAAGAGTCTACACTTTGGAACTGAACAATTCTTTCTGTTGCAAAGGACCCATGGGATAGGAGTATTACATTAGTTCATTGATTTAAACTCTGGTTTATAAAAGCTCAGGGGAAAAGCTGCAAGGTTGGTTTTTTTTTTCCCCCTGCTTCTTTTATATAACACATATTAACACTCTGAAATGACACACCAAAATATTTCAGTAGGTGCCCTGAACAGCTCGAAAGCTAAATGAAGTGCCAGAGAATGAGAAGATATTGGCGTAGACCAAGACATCCATCGCTAACATGGTTTGGATAAACAAAAACCTATGGGCTGTGATCACACAAATAGAGCAGCTGTAATGACAGCTATGACTGGTGGTTTTCCCCCTTATTTTTAACAGTGTTGCTTCAGCTATTCCTGCCTGTGCCCAGGATAGTCTGTGCAAATTTCACCATACTGGTGGTACAGCAATTCAAAAATGTTAACCATTTCTACAGGTGACATGACCACTATGTTCTACTAAAGAAATTGCTTGCTTCCACTCTGCTTTTGCCTTTAAAATCACTTTTTTTCCTGGCAATTTAAGATTAATTAGTGTAGTATGAGTGGAATTAGAATTAAGTCCCAGAAGGGGATAGGTGAACTTGATACTTCTGTGAATTTTTTTTATTTACTTTGGGGTTTTTTCCTTCCCCTTCCCCCCCCCCCAAAAAAAAAAACTCAACACAAAAAGCTTCTTTCTGATTTCCAAGGAAGCTGTAGGTCAGCCCAAGAGGACAACACATTTCCAAGATTTAGAGGAAGCTACTGGAAAATATGAGACAATTACTTCAACCTTGATCTCTTACGTTTTATCCAAAAGCAGACTGTGGTGTATTTGCACACCAGCCACCTAAAGAAAGCTGAAGTGTTTGAACAGCAGCAGCCACAAACATCAGCAGGTAGGAAAGGCTCTAGGGTAGACAAGTCTCCAGCACTCTGCCTCTAGGTATAAGTGAGTCACCTCTCCACAAGAACAAGAGTCAGACAAGAATCTTTTCTTTGACCAAAACCATCAAACTAATCTAGTTTCAAGCTACGCATCATTTTGCTACAGCTCTTTCAACAAAGATAACAAATATGGCTCTTCCCTTTGGACAGCTCCCCTGTGTGCCACAAACACTATCAGTATTCAACTCCTTTGCTCATCCCAGCAACACCTTAAGCAGCTTTTCTTCCCAATCATTCCATCAGTAGAACTCCATGTAAAGGCTCAAGCTTCACCTATTCTGATGCTTCTAGAAACGTACAGGCAGATTTCAGCTGTAGAGGAAGGTTGGAGGTTACACCTGAGCCTTTTAGGATGAATCTCAGTATAAAGCATACTAAAAATGAGACTACTTTTCTCCAATTTGTTCATCTTGCACTATAGAAAAATGGCAAAAATTTGTGTGGTCTCAGAGGAGAACATAAGCCATGTGATCATCATTACTGTTATCCATGAGGAAAGCGTGCTTCCTTATGGTTCACTTTAATATACAACTAAATTTAATTTGAAGTGCTGCATTACCTTAGACAAAAAAAAGCCCAAACAAAACAAAACACACACACCCCAAAAAAAACACAAAACAAAAACCAGAAAAACCAAACGGGAGGGGGGGGGGGGGGGGGGGGAACCAAAAAAAAAAAACCAAAAAAAAAAAAAAAAAAAACCCCAAAAAACCAAACCAACCCCAAACCCCTNAAAAAAAGCCCAAACAAAACAAAACACATACACCCCAAAAAAACCACAAAACAAAAACCAGAAAAACCAAACAGAGAGGGGGGTGGGGGAACCAAAACAAACAAACCAAATAAACAAAAAAAAAGCCCCACTAAATTATCGGCATTCTTGGCAAACATACAGTATGTGACAAAGAAATAGGATTAGTTTACAAATAAATTAATGCAGTGTTTGTATCTCAATGCTGAAAGGTAAACTACTATTGTCTGATTTCTCATCCTTACAAGGTAACTTTGAGCTTGGGCAAAATGTTTACTCATTAATTTACAAATAAAATAGCTCCAAAAAGAGACCTCGTGTTACATTAGTATAGTTGTTTGGTTTTATTTTTTAGATAAAAAAAGCTAACTGTCAAAATATTTTTCTGACTTTTACTTTACACACAACCATCTGGTTTTCTGTCATTTTCCATCACCAATCATTTTTTTCTCATTGCATGAATCTTTCAAGAGCTTTGATAACAGGGAAGTTGTTAGACTGAGAAAACAAGATTTGAAAGCCAGGAGAACTGACAGAGGAAGTGAGGGCTGATTAGATTTTCCTTTTGATTAAGCATCTAGTACCTGTTAGTAAACACTGCATAAGACAACTGCATCATTTTGAATCCAGGGAAGCAGCACACAAACAGGAAGGAATCAGCACCCCATCAGGAACATCCTCACTCTCTCATACAGAGCTTTTCCTCACAGAGTCACAAAGGCTTGGAAGGGAAATCTAGCACAGAAATAATGCTACAAATGAGTAGCAAGTAGCAAAAAAAAACCCAAAAAAACCCCAAAAAAAACCAAACAAAAAATACACTTTCTCTGTGTTTTTGACATAGTTACAAATATGCAGTTAAAAGCCCTGAAGTTAAATTTCTCTGCAATAATATTAAAAATCTACTGATTCCAATAAAACCTCAGAATGTGTAAAAGGAATGAAATAACAAAATTCATTAAATACTGCATTTGTATTACAAAATAACTGATTTGCATCTCCACAAAGAATGGAATTCTGCTTGTACATGCAATCTCCTCCTGTTCCACCCCATGCTAATTTTTTAAGAAGTGTCATAGGCATAAAAAAAATAGGTGTAGTTTGAAACTTCCTAAAATTTGAATTAGCTGAAAGATGAGCTGACAAGGAAATTACTTGTTTACCCAACAATCTTTATCCAGAGAGCTCTACTGGTACGGAGTTAGAAAAGGTTTGTTCCAGGAATTGCCATAGATATATTTGTACACATAGAAAACACTAAAATTAGTCATTTTTATTTAAAACCATACTTCTAGAACAAATTCTTAAGACCTCTACAAGGATCCAATTCCATACTCTCTCATGACTATAGTCAAGTACATAAGAACCATTACACTCATACTGGCATCACTTTACCAGGCATAAAACACAAAAGCTGCTTAAAAACACAGCAGAATTCTCCACACTTGAGTCTTGGCCATTCTGTTAAGGTCTCGTGTACAATAATTTGGAAATAGCAGCAGACAAAAAAAACCCAAACAAACAAAAAAACCCCAAACAAACAAAAAAAAAAACCCAAAAAATTGCTCTATTAAGCAGAATTAGCCCCTCTGCTTTAAACAACACTTTTCAATAATTTATATGCAGAAACAAAGGTAACTCAACTCCAAGCATAAATAATGAATCATTGAAAGGAAATAAAACCTTTTTGGTTAGCCATTTACAAAGCCTGCAGAGCAACAGGCACTCTACATTTTTAATTTCAATAGCTTCAAGTGTCAGCCCATTTTGATCCAACACATTTATGACTGCTCCAGCATAAGTTTCAAATTTCTGCCCTATATTGGAAGAGATGCAACCCAACTAATTTAACAGTTTACATCTTCCACAATTTTGCTACAAGTAGCAGCTAGATACAAGCTTCTCTTTTAATTTTATTACCCAACCACAGATTTGTTACAGGAGGTTTCTAGTTTTAACACCTTCTAGATGTAAAGATCTCTTTCTCTCTGCACCAAGACAACCCAAAGAATATCCCAAACTACCCTCTCTAAACCTGCAGTTTTAAATGCTATACAAGCAAGCTTTAGGCCTCCCTCCTCTCCCAACCCCTCCGCAACAAAAAATAAAATAAGGAAATGGAATAATCCTACCCAGAACAACAACCATCTTCAGCAAGACAAGCTTGTAGTATTTTTTTTTTTAATTCAATATGATGTCTCCATTTCCATTAGTAGTCAACTAAAGCCTTGGCTACAATTAGGTACACCTGAAATTTAATGAACTGTCAAGGACTAGCTGCTAAGGATTGAGAGGCTGGGAAGGAGGTGGCTTCTGGCGCCTTGGAGAGGACAGAAAGATGGACAGAACTATCATGGAACTGCACTGATGAGACTAAATTAGATCTACCCTCTTATCGAGCTCCTAGTGGATACCAGGCCCGAAGTGGCTCTATCAACTCAGCAGGCAGAACAGTTTCACTACAGGCACACAAACACTTGGTAAGTTTTAAGAGCTGTAAGTGTTTAGCAGTATTACAGAAGGCTTTGTACGGAACACTCACTGATAAACAGTATTTTACCAGACTACATTATACTCCCAACAAAGAGCTGTTGCACAGGTCATCTTTTACAAGCAGTTCAAGCATTCAAAAACATACATAAACAAGCAGACATAAGTAAGGTAACTGACGGGGTTAAATTTCAGAATGGTTTAATACAAATAAAGGAAGAGAATCAGCCTTTACTCTTCAGAGTGAAGTAGCAAAACAGAGCTTTATGCCAGACTGTTCCATCATCTTCATATTTGATCAGGCAGTTATAAAGCTGTTTTGGTACCACACCAAACTCTACAGTCAATCTTCTCTAATAATGATCAAATTTCACTTACCCACTTACCCACAGTATTTAAAAAAAAGGCTTAGAACACAGCTGCAAAAAGTCGAGATTTTCTACCAGCTGACTACAGATATTCTGTATAGTTGTATTTTCTGTATGGCCAGGAATATCTGCTCCAGCAGAGTCACAGCTAGTTAATGAGCAACACAGACCAAGCAAAACAGCGCTAGAGGAACAAGACCCCTTCCTCCCACAATCCCAGATAACAGAGAAGCCCATTTCGCCCCCTTGCACAAGTCATGTCCTATAATTCCTTCTGCTGCATCAGTTCCAAGACTCTCAACCTCGCAAATCAATCCAATTCACTAGCCCACAGAAAACCATCAACATTTTTTCACTCTCCACCTTAAACGAGCTACAGCAGCTCACAGAGGATCATATAAATACCAGAAGAAGGGATGAAACATTTCCTTTGTTTCCTGACAATAGCAAATTTGTCTATCAGCTCACCAAGATACCTCACAAAGTACAATTTCATTAAACAAACCACCTGAAATTGTTCTAGAAGTGACTCACTCTCAGTTAAGGCAAAACTCATCAGCTTTATCGGGGCAGTCACTACAGCTATAGTTCAGATGTTTCTATACAATGTATGCTTTCAAGACAAAGGTGATAAAGACTTCCAGCCTTTGTCGTGGCCTGAAGTGTGTGAACTCTAAGTTCAAACACTGGGCAGAGTTTTGTTTTGAAGACTGTCCCAGGGGTGACTGCAACTCCGGCCAGCCTGGTTAAGCCTCAGTTAATATTTCTCCTTTCTGGTGCAGGCAGAGGCTGTCAACTCCCTGGTTGCACAATGTAACACTACAAGAGGGCTCAGCAGTCCCTCAGCCCTCTGGGGTTCAGCTGCAACTAGCAATTCACAATATACTTTGTGTCACTGCTTCAGTGATCAATTCCAGAAACGCTACAAAACACAAGAATTAATTTTTGATCTCTTAGCTGATATGAGAAGGCAGGGGACTGATTTAAATCACTTTTGCCTGAAAACTTTTTCAAATACGAGGAAGAAATTTTCCAGTCTACCACTCCGCTACTTACAGAATTTGAGGAGCAGCAAGCAACTGGCAAAACAGTTTACAACAAGAAAAAGCTAAAATAATAGAATAATTTAGGTTGGAAAAAAGACCTCTAAGATAATTGAGTCCAACCATTAGCCCGTCAACGTTAGGATCACCACTAAACCATGTCCCCAATTGTCACACCTACATGACTTTTAAACATCTCCAGAGATGGTGGCTCAACTTCCTCCCTGTTCAAATGCTTGACTAGCCTTTCAGGGATGATGCTTTTCCTAAATGATGATGCTTCCAACCTAAATCTCTCTTGCTACAACTTGAGGCTGTTTCCTCTCATCCTATCACTTGATATCTGGAAAAAGAAACTGACACCCATGTCACTACAACCCCCTCTCAGGTATTTGTGGAGTGACAAGGTCTCCCTTCAGCCTCCTGCTGTCCAGACTAAACCAGCCTAGTTCCCTCAGCTACCAGATGCCAACCACACAAACACCTTTGACAGCAAGTGGATTGTTTGAGTTTTAAAGCATTCTGGCATCCAGCATACAAACTGCTTCACCACTGCCCAGCAGCAAGACAGACAAGATCCTACCTAAAGGAAGGCATTAGGCAACTGAAGCAACACACACAGCTCCGAGCTTGGCAAGGTCTGAAGCCTGCCCACAGCCAAGCTTCGACTGCCCATTCCTACAGCTGGCCTTCAGGAAGTTTTAGACCAACACATAAATGTCACAGGCAACAAGGAAGCCAACAAGGAAGCTTTCATTATGCTACAAGATCAAGAGATACTCTTTCACTTACCCAAGAATACATTAAATAAAACTTCCCAACAATGGAAACTGAATATGGCTTCTTCTTAATAAAGGAGTACCTTGGGAGAAGAGAGAAAAATTGTAGGAAAGTACTCCTCTAGGCTACAGCTATTCTTCTCAGGGAGGCCATAAGAAAGCAGGAAAGGAATTTAGAAGAGCACCAGACTGAGTGTTTGGCTCTCAGAAGTTCCAAAAGAATAAACTCATCTATGACCATGAAAACTAGTTTTCTACTAATTGAAGTCATAAGTTCACCCACACAACATCCACACTCTTCTTCAGACTGTTACCCCAACATCGAGCCAGAAGCAAAAAGCCCTACAGGTGGCTTGCACAGCTGACTGGTTTCTGAAAATACAGAGCCAAATTATTCGTCTCTTTTGCAGGCTCTCCTTGTGTTCAGACTTCATTCAAAAATCTGTAGGTTTTTTATGCTGGAGCTCCCTCAAACTCTGAAAGGTTTGACTGAACCTGGGTAACAGGCCACAATACTAGAGAGATGAAGTAGAAACCACACTTCACTTCCTAAGAAACTAATGATAAAAAGAAGATGCACACATAGAGGCTGTGAAGTTTAAAACCGTGCCAACCACCCAGTTCAACAAACCTAGCCCCTTCCTTGCTGAATAACAAACAAAACCAATTATGATAAAAAAGAACAGACCCCTTCTATCATAAACATTGCAGTAGTTCCAAGAAACTGAAGAGAGGAGCAACAGTTTTTGCATCCATGTGAATAAAATGCAACCAAAACCCCTTAAACTCCCTTTTTTTTTATTCTTAAGCAATCAGGACAAAATAACCTAATGAATAACTGAACAGTCAAGAGAGCAAAAACATAAAACTATCATTTTCTTAGAGGCCAGCTGTGATTTAAGTGATTTCCTTTGGTTATTATTTCCCATGTAAAACATTCTTCTTTTAGTCATAGCCTATTCAGAAGAGAGGTCCCATTCACTTTGTCACACTACTCTCAATATACTCTGTAAGAAACCCTGTGACCCCAAGTAAGCAGAAGAGACCAAGGAATGAAAAGACCTTCTGCGAAATGAAGGGATGGGGGAGAAGACGCTTTCAAATGAAATTTAAATGCCTCTGTAGAACACTTCTTAGCAAAACAAGCTATGATTCCAACAGTTTGCTGCACACAAAACAGCAATTTAAGCTGTTTGGCTTGAAAAAAAACCACACAGCCCCCCGACAAAAAAAACCCTACAGCATTAGTTTAATGAGAACTAACTTCATGAAAACTCATATTAGGATTACAAAACTCCTAGTGCAAATATATATATGTACCAACGTAGAATTAACACTGTCTATTACACTATCCACCAAGGAGAGTAGAATAACTGCTAATAATACTTTAGGCATTACAGATTGATGAAGACTCTACACATGGCTCTAAAGTTTTAGAATTGACATCTATTCAGTCAGCTTTTTGCCCTTGAGGGGGTAGCTGGGGAAAGACTTGCTGCAGACAGAAGTGGGAGCAAAGTGACCTTCTGAAACCTAACCAGAATTAAATCAACATGGCATTCTTCTGCTTGAACTCCTGAAATTTAACTTTGATTTGCTAGTCAACACACATCCTAATCATCCTAACTGATTCTGTGGGTGCATAGCCTCTTATCTGTGGTGAAACACTGAAAGCCAGAAACTGGCCAACATGTCAACACAACTTCACAACATAAATCATTCTTTGCAAATGTGAAGGAAGAATCTACAGAGGAGCTTCTCAACTTGATAATATGAATGCCATTTCCTATTTGTATCAAGTTAGTCTAACTCAGGATAAAAGAGTGCGGTTTGAAGTTGCCCACAGATCTGGGTCCAGGTACCCTTGTTTGCTTTCTCCAGTCACCCTTAATTCAATTATATGTACCCATTTGTTCACTTAGGTTACAAGATTACTTACAGAAAGTAAAAACAGCTGCACCCAAAACCAGAAGGGTGAAGGGAGTCCACACAGCTTCTGGGGGAAGCATTTATGTATTCCCTTAACTCTTCTCTCTAATTATCTTTCCAATATATTGACAGTATATCTGTACTTTTCATTTGATTTGTTTTAATCTGGACAATGTAAAAACAACACCAAAATGAAAAATAAAACACACAAGTTTTTTCAGTAAGATCTGATCAAGATATAGGCATAGACAATACCAGAGCAGAAATTAAGCACTGTGAAGTGACCCTATCAATCTGTTATCTTATCTTTACATGAATGGAAGGTTTAGAAGACCTGTCACAACTAGGACAGCTCATTCCACTTGATTCATTTTTGATCAAAAGTCCACTAAACATATTTCTTCTCCATAGGTGCACAGTACATCCCCTGAAGTTTCATTATCATTTATGCATGCAGACCTTTTCTCTAAGAGAAACGTTGATTCTGGAACTGAAGCTTCACAAGACCCATCTAGGTAGATGCCTATGTAGTGCAAAAATCTGCGAGTGCTACTTAGGAATAAACTGAAACATAAACTACAGAGCTAGAGACATTACTGTGTACTGGTAACAGTACTCAGTGAACCTCCTTGCAACCCTCCACAGCCTCTGCCAAGGACATTTGTAAAGGCAAGAAGATTAGCAGCTTTTGAAGGACTATCTACTCATGGAATCACAGGGCTGTGTTTACAATGACAGAGACAAAGATGTGAGCTTCAGTGATTTCTTAGTGCTTTGTGCCTACAAATACTGACTTCTTTCGACTTTCCATCGTCTCCTCAAGTGAATATTTTTCAGAACTTCTGGACAATAAACACAACCATTCTGGGCAATGAAGGAAGTATGATACTAAAGGCAGTTTCCATAAGAATACGTGTGCCAACTAGCCACACATGCTTATCACCCCTTACACTTATTTCTCACAGCACAGCCCAAAGACCTACAAGAGGAAGTGGCAATTATGAATTAATCTCATTGTGAATCTCAGGTGAATACTGGGACACAAGTACTTGGGAAAATGGTGCTCTACTACAAAAAAAAAAAAAGCAAATATCGCAGCTGTAAACAGTAAGCTTTGAATCCAGGAATAAGAAACTTTGCCAACTAGCAGATACCTAAATTTGTCAAATACACAGTTAAAAAATATACAATATCTACACAGGCTGAAAAGATGCCTGGTACCTACCTATAGAACTGTGAAGTCAAACTCATCTTGAGAAGAGGTTCAGAATCACCAAATCTTTATCTCAGCTCTGGATTACTTGCTGCTGCTTGACCTTTTTGGTTTACTGTTCTGCTCTGTCCTCCAGAGCAGCACATTTAGAGCACACTGCAGTCAAGGTAATCATCACGGCTTTAATTCAACTGTCCATGCAATGTTCCTGCTCACTGAACCATTCTGCACCCAACAGTGACCTCCTGGGGCTACCCAGAAGCGATCCAATAACCCAAGAACAGAGCACTGCCCTTGTAAGCTGCTATTAGAAACAAACCATAAGAACAATCCCTTTATATGACTGCATTATGAACCATATGCAGGCAGTGACTCCCAAGAAGCCATTTATTGTTCTGACCAAAACAGAAGCACAGTGGACACAAGTGACCACAGCCACGCAATCTTCCTCACCATGACACTCTGCTCCACATACTCATCTACTCGTGGCATCCCACTTCACATGTGGAGAGAAACAAGAAGTAGAGCAAAATCAATTATACTTCAGTTGAAAGTTGTTAGTATTGATTTGACAGGATTTGTGATTTGGCACAAATACAAACTTAAGATTCCAGAGCCATATATCATACCTAATCCTTACTTGAAAAGAAATTCTAGTCACCAATGCAAACTTTCCTAGGATCTTAAAGTAATTATTAATGACAACCTCAAGGGCACAGCCACTCTCCCTGTCACAGAGTTCAGATAAGATGCATCTGACGACAGCTGGTTGCTTTTTCCTCCACCTTACCTCATCAGTTTTATCTCTGGTTCAGTGAATGAAGACAGATAATTAACATGGATTATTTCAAAGAGCTATGAAGCAGGTCAGTCTGATAACTGAAGAGCTGGGAACAAGCTGGAACAGCTGGAAACAGCAGCCTGCTAACCCAGATCTGTCTGATCAAACTGTTCGGTCACAGCAATTACAGCAATAAAGCCTTGCCTTCTCTCTTTTGTTTTTTTTTATTAAGTATCTGCAAGAAATGTCCAACTTCTGAAAAATTTCTATATAATTATGGCAATTAGAAAAACACCAAATTTTAGACAGTTTGCAAACAAAGAGCCTTACAAGCACAAAACATTCTACATAAAGATATTCCAGGTTGCTGGGCTACCTGTGTAGCACCTCGAGTACATTTGTTTGGGGTTTTTTCCCCTCATTGTGGGAGCAGCTACACATTCTGACAAAACACAAATGAGTTGCTCTCTCTCTCTCTCAGGTACACAGCCACTGGGTACAACTCAAACTCTGGGGAGCAACATCGTTTATGAGTCTCTGCACATTCCAAAAATACAAGCAACCTTCCCCTGAGAACTTCACAAGGAAGTAGAATTGCTACAAACATTTAAACAGAGGATAATTTTTTATACCATTTCAGTTCTCATTACTGACATCCTTTTTAAGAGCTACAGGATAACCCACTTACAATGGCAACTATCAGCTTTGAATGAATCCAGGCAGTTCAAAATAAAAGTGAAAAGTCTAAGCTTTTGAAATATTGGTTCAGAAGACATGAACTAACTATTAAAAAAAAAAAATTACAAAAGTTTTATTACCACTCTTCATAACAATGGACATTACCAACTCTAGAGACAAATCTATCAAGCAAGCCAGGTTTGAATTTGTTTTTAAAGAAAAATCACTGTAAGCTTTCATTAGTCAATCTCATTTTGGCTGATGATATTAAATCAGCTGTAACTAAGGCTCTTCTATGGACGTATAGGCAGAAGTGAAGGAAGCCAGTATTGCTCACGAGGCCAAATGCACCAGAGGCACAGGCAGCTGGGCCAGTCAGGCACTGTGAAATAGGATTTGCTGAAAGCCACTCTTTCACTGAGGTGTCTGTACTATAGCTTTCGTCAGGATCTAAGCGATCAAACGTTTTCATCTCTTACCCAAGCCTTTAGCAAAAACAGCAAATATGAGTGTGTATTGACAACTTCTACTGCACACCAAGTTTGGGCTTTTCTACCGTCCTGGTTTTATCTGGGATAGAGTTAATTTCTTCCCAGAAGCTGGTACAACACTCTGTTTTGGATTCAGTACTGGAACAATGTTGATAACACATTGATGTTTTGTTTGTTGCTAAGTTGTGCTTGTCCTAAGTCAAGGACTTTGTGTCTCATGCTCTGCCAGTGAGGAAGTACACAAAAAGCTGGGAGGGAGCAGAGCAGGGACAGGTGATCCGAACTGACTGGAAGGATTCCACGCTATAAAACCTAATGCCCAGAACAGAAACTGGGGGAGTTACCCAGAAGGGGCTGATCAGTGTGTGGGGACACAGGGTTTGGCATTAATCAATGGCCAGTAAGCAATTGTGTTGCGCATCGGTTTTTCTTTATATTATCGTTATTATTTTTATTATTAAAATTATATCTTAATTGGTTTAAATTACCAATTTTTCTTATCTCAACCTACAAGCTGTACTTCTGATTCTCCTCCCCGTTTCACTGGGGCCAGGAATGAAGGGGGTGGTAAGCAAGAAGCTGAGAGGTGCTTAGTTGCCACCTGGGGTTAAATCACAGTATCTACGAGGAAAATGCTCCAGAATTTCAATAAATTATTGATCTGGGGCAAAAAGCAACAATACAAATGTTACTGATCGATGTGCTCAAGCAGTGAGCTAAAAGGAAGGTAATATAACAGATTATCCTGACTTGGAAGGGACCCACAAGGCTCATCAAGTCCAATTCTTTAAGTAAAAGACCCAGACAGGGATTGAATTCACAACCTTGGCCTTATTAGCACCATGCCCCAAACATCTAAACTACTCTCATACAATATACTGCCATCCACATAACACAGGAAAAAAGAAAAAAAGCACGGAAGGGAAGAACACTAATATGGAATAGTAGGAATAGCAGGACAGCTCTCAGTCTATTCTTAAAACAAAGTGGGTGCAACAAACTTATTCTTCAACTGCTATTATTCTTATCCTCAAGAATCCATCTCCCCCGTTCCTGAGAGTTGGCAGAGGGAGCCCATTTCTCAATTTGGGATCCCACCTTGAGATCAAACCTCTCCCGTTTCAATTCTTCAGCTAATAGATTAATCTTATTTTGCCATCTTTAAAACACTCAGAGACCTCCTGTCCTATCAGAGTGACCTCAATAACAACTATAACCCCTCCGTCTGGTAGACTTGAGACTGCTGGAAATCAAATTTTCTCACTTCAAACATAATAAAGGTAATACAGAGCGTGCAATAGATTATTACAGCCCAACTGCACCTCCTGTGTAGCATGCTGAGAGAGAGCAGCAACAGAGATCCTAAGCGACAAAGCTGAATGTCCCACAGCTTCTGGGTTTGTGCTAGAAACTTAACAGAAATCAATTCAAGCACAAAGCCGAAAACTGTGAAGTTTTCAACAACACACTTGGAACCAAATAAGAAAACTCTACCTACTAGCAAAAGCCTTACAACACTTTGCAATTTCCATGACGATTTGAAAGCAATTTCCAACACCAACACCTTTCACTTTATCCTCCAAGCGCTTTAATGAGCACCACCGTGATCGTTCAGCGATATGCCCTGGTACAGGAAGCAAATTCCAGTTTGAAGTCCAGCAGTTTGCAGCAGTAAAAGGGCCTTTATCATCCTACTGTCACGTCCAAAGCCCGTATCCTGCCCTAGAAGTATCTGCTTGCAAGCCCCAGAGCCCGCCGGGCTCGGCGGGGCTCTCGGTGTGACCCGAGCACTCTCCCGCACACCTTCCCAGGGCCGCCCGTGCCCGGCGCCTTTACCTGGTGAAGAACTCGGCCAAGCTGCTGCCGGCGCCGGCGATGCCCGCCCGGTGCCGGGCCCTGTCGGCGGGCTCCTGCGGCGGCGGTGCGGGCTCGGCGGGCGCGCTG
>VWZN01014381.1:634513-655393 GCA_013396955.1 Regulus satrapa
GGCGGGGGGCGGGCGGGCCCGGCACACGCAGGCGCGCGGCGCCGGCCCTTCCCCCCGGAAAAGCCACCATAGAGAGGCCGGGCGGGAAGCGCCCGCCCGCTCGCCCTCCCGGCGGGGCCGCACCCGGAACCATAGAGATGCCACCCGGCCGGGCCCCGCCCCCCCGATACCGTATTCTCCCTAAAGGATCGCGGCGCGGGGCGGGTACCGCATTCCGCCGATGTGGCGCGGCGGCGGAGCGACCGGCGCGGTGGCCTCGTCCCTCGGTCCCTGCCGCAGAGCCGCTCCTGCTGGCACCGAAAGAACCGAGCCGGGAGCCGGGGACACGCTCGGCATCCTCGAGCCCCGCCGGCTCCGAGGAGGGAGGCGGAGGGAGCCCCGGCACCGCCGCCGGGGCTCGCAGCTGTGGGCACGGAGCACGGGCAGGGCAGCGTCGCTTTGCGGAGGAGACGGGACCCGCCTGAGCTCTGGGGGAAACGGGACGGGGAGAGAAGGGAAATGAAATCGGCGCTTCGAAATCCTGGGGTGAATTCTCGCCCGAGCAAGGGATGGGATGTCACAACTCCTCAGTTAACGCTTGGGAGGTGGATGGAGGACGTTCGCAGGTCGCATCGGCTCTGTTTCCCACCACATTTCTCAGAGAAACACCAAGTTATTACAGTCCCTTCAGCCCAGCAGGAGAGCAAGGGAAAAAGGCCACAGATCACACACAAAAGAAGAAGCAAAGGGGCTTCAATCGCCGGAAAAGCAGTAACAGCTTAGTCCCACCCTTGCTCTTGTAGGCTACCCCTCATCCTAGACAAACACAAAACCAGCACCCCAACCCAACAGATTACCTTAGTATTCCAACAGTAAATACTCACCGTTCCTAGCAAGGGGGGTGCCATTCTCCTGGGAATCCTGGGCCCAATACGTTCTCCGTTTAATAACCCCACCTTCGGGGGCGTTCAGCTCTGGTGGAGGGCCCCGCTTTCAAAGGCGGGCGGGTGGAGCGCGCCCTGAGGGAGCTGTGGACACACAGGGGTTCCTTCCACCGGCAACCAGCAACCTCTCTTCGGGTTTCGGGGTTTTTCCTCCCCCTTTATAAACTGTGAGCATTTTGGAAAGAAAGGTTTAAGCTGGGATTTTTCGCCGAAATAAAACTTTGATGCATTTCATTGTGTTGTCATTTCTTGTTAGCACTTTGCAATATAAAGGTTGGGTTTTGCTCAAGTTAAAAAAAATATAGTGGGTTTGGTGGCTTTTTTTTTTCCCTTGTCATCTTGTTACTGTTCATTTGAGGACAGATGTGCTGCACTGGTGTTATGCGTGCAACAAGGAAGTCTGATCTCACCCCTTTTGACTTGAGTAACTGGCAAATAGTTGGGATCTCAGATCTGATTTGACTCCCTTGAAAGCAGGCATGCAGCCTCATCCAGCTACAGTTGTGTCAAATAAGGGACCACTGACCTCAGCTGCTTGCAAAAATGCCCAATAAATATTTCCAGGATTGCCTGTCCTTTGGATATGACAGCTGAACTGCTTGTGCACTTTGTATGCTACTTTGATCAAAAGGAAGTATTAACAAAGATGAACTAATTAAGCTTTTCTGTTAGCTAAAGTTTTCTAATTAGGTTTTTTGCTGTAACTAAGATGGCAGGCTTTTTGTTCTCCTCTATGATTCATCTCAGAGACGTGGAGACTGATCACTCTGCCTGCTGAGTGAACATGCATCCTGGGTGCTGTGGGGGCTCTCTTGCTTTTACCAGTGAGGAGTTCATGTTTAAGGAAACACTCAGCTCCAGACAGTGGCTGTGCTCATCCTCAACAAAGTGTTCATTGTTTACCTGGGATGCTCTATGGCAGTGTCCAGTCTGTGTCAAGTACCCTTGAACAAATATTGGTGGTCTCCTTAGTGCAGCAGCGGCAAAGCCCTGCCAGCTGTTAAACAAGCTGAGCAAAATGCCAGCTGGCACTGAGGGTGTAACGCAGGGCTGGTCATGGTGAACTGATTCCAGTCAGTGCAGCAGGAATAGGTGGTCATTGTGCCAGCGGTTCCAAAGGATAGCACGTTTTGCTTCACAAAATAGGACCGTCTGGTTCACTGGATTTGCATTGATTTCTACCCCCAGCACTGCTGTGGTTTAATCCCAGACAGCAACTAAGGCCCACACAGCCACTCATTCAATCTCCCTGGGGGGTGGGGGTGAGTAAAAATGAGGAAATCCATAGATTAAGACAGTTTAGCAGTTAAAGAAAAAGGTGTGCACACAAGCAAAACAAAGCAAAGAATTCATTCAGCACCTCCCATCTTCAGGCAAGTGTTCAGCCAGTTCAGCTCGGTCTGGTTTGAATGAGCAAGCATGAGCATATAGTCTGCAGAATGCTGTGAGCAATCCACAGGGAATTGGGATTAAATAGCAGATTATGAATGAGGAAACTGTAATTTATATTTTTTTCCCCGAAGACTGAGAAACAACAACAGTCTGTAAAAAAAACCCAAACAACAAACTGTACAACTAATAAGCCAATACCCATCACTAACTTGTCGTCATCAAAAGGACAACATAACAAGCACTCAAATCTTAGTCTAACTCTTGTGCCAATCAATGCTGCTAACTGAAATATCCATTTAACAGGTACACCCATAACCAATATATAGCTGATGGTTTCTCAGAGCTGTTTCATTGCTTCTGTAATTAAAATATGGAAAAGCTTCCTCAAATCAATGTATAGGAAGAGCTGTACCCTAGGGCTCCCAGAACCTCAGATGTTCTTCTATATGCAATATAGTTGTGATTTCTGGCAGCTCATTCCTGAGGCCTTCACTTCTTTGGAAATGCTGCTTTGGAAAGAACATCTTGCACCCCTCTAATAGCAGTTTGCACTTTTAATACAAAGCCCTCTGGACAAGATCTCATTGCAGAGTGTAACTAACAATTAATTATGTTGTTTGGCAGACTCCTCCACTCTGAAAGCTTCTCCTTGGCACAGTCCCAATCCTGCTGCAGTTCTAGAATTAAATTACACTGCTTGTGTATCAAACGTGCTGTATACCTGTATTAAGGCAGTTCCGTCTGTGCTACTTTGCTTGTGTATGTTTATGTTGTGGTGGCTCAAACAGTGCCAAAACCACCCTGAGCACTACTGTGGGCTAGTACTTGTGCTTGTCATTGCTCTGTTAGGCGCCAGGAGCCTTTCCAGATTATTGACAGTCCCTGGAAGACTCTCCTCCCATGTAACCTCCATGTTTCCCACTACCAGACAGAGCTAATTAGATGACATGCCTATAGATAGACTTCTGCTTCCTTCTGGCTATCGCCATCAAAATACAGAAAAGCCAAAGACTCCAATGTTTCCAAATGCTCCTGGTTTAAAGGTCATTAAAGCCATATGGACAGAGAGTTACCTAGAAATCACCCTTATCTGAAACCGGATTAAAATAGAAACAAACAGAAGTGTTTATTACCACATCCAAAACATCAATTTTAATCACACAGGTTCTTAACACTGTAGAAGAAATGAATGAAAGAAATTGAAAATCAACTTCCATTATGATGCAAAAGTCTTTTGCTTTCCTCTTTCTATCCAGTAAACCAATTAGACACACACTTACCTGATCCACAGTCTCTGTCCATGTCTGCCAGAAACCTCATGATGTGTTCACAGAGACTTCAAGTTTTCTCTTTCTTTTTGTACAAATTCACCCTTGGAGATGCACCAAAATGGGCAGAGAACATACACAAATGAAGCAGAAGAAAAAGAACAAGTAAGTGCCACCATGCTACACAGGACCTCATGTTTCTCAGCCTGAAATTGTCATTTGCTCAGGCAGTAACTCTGTATTGTAAGGGAGGCATATTTTGGGGATGGAGTAAAAGGGGGGTCACTGTAATGAGGAGGAGATGCGAGCCCTTTTCTCCTTTCCCTGAGAATGCTTTAGCTACCAGGTGTTCTCCACCTACCTCTTTTGGGTTTGTATAGGGGGTTTAGAGGACAAGAACAATAATTCTCTTACAGATTTCATCCACTAATTTTCAATTGCATATATTCAGTTTCAACTGATTTTGAAGGTTTAAAAAACTTTTTTGATTTTTAGGCAGGATAGCAGCATGGGGCTTAGCCTACAGCAGTACATACTTTTGTGAGACCTCATTCAACTGCAGTGATTTTACTTTGCACTTCTACTACCAACATATATGGTCACGTGCAATGAGAGTGTTTACTTTTCTAAAGTTAATATGTTATTGATAAAGATTTGTTAGTCCTCCCTTATGGTGATTACAACAAATTCCTGTCTTGGTCTTGTGCTGTTTGCTTAATGTGTCATTAATACTAATAAAATCACTTATATGACTGATAAAGCTAAAGCAGAAAAAAATTTGATTCTTGGGTTTGTTTGTTTGGTTTTTTTACCAAGTCATAATTTGATTTATATTCTGTAACAAAATTTTAAAGTAATGTTGTAATACATATTGGGGGCTATGAGAACAGGAGTCTGTCTTTGCATTCTCCAAACACATCCTCTTCATAAGGTAAGTTTACATTAAATATTTAGGAATAATCTATTTGAGCTGATCTTAATCTGCCCACAACCTACAGATGCTATGTGTGAATATACTGCATGACTCTAGAATGTTGCCAAGACTGAGTATCGGGTCCTGGGTGCTCTTGGATTCTGTCTGATAAATTTAGTGGCAAGAGAAGTCCTCGAAGAAAGAAAGGTCCATTAAGATGATATTTGAAAACTTCTTTCCACCTGAATTCTGTGAGAACTGAAACGGGCTTGGGACTATTTGGAGATGAAAACTTTTAATTGGATTTTATTATAAATTATTTTCTTGAAAAATGACCAGCATAGAAGCTTTCAAACCTTTCATAGAAAATTGAAGAAATTGTCACAGAATGTGCAAGAGCAAATGGGTGAACAGTTTTCAGTGACAATATTTGTGTGGAATGATTTTACTCACAGATGAAAAATAACCCTTTTTTTTTTTAACTTGTTTTTTTACATTACTGTTCTAGAAATTCTGTTGGTTTCACAGCACATGAAACTGAAAGATACAGATGCAGGAGTAAATAACTGGAAACAAGAGCTGCCTACCTCAGTTTACAAAGCACTGCTTGCAAATGTTGAACCAGGTCCTAAATTATAGTAAAAAGGAGTTTATCCTTAGAAGAACAAGTCTCCCTTATCTTGGGCAAACAGAATAAGAGGGAGTGGTTGGAAAGTTGGAAAGGGTAAGGTTCAATTTACTGCTGTGTATTTAAGCTGCACTAAACTGGCAGACAATCCCTCGGGAAATTCTGCAGCCAGGCACAGCCAGTAGGAGTAGGACTAATCACAGGCAGTACTAAAGGGGAGACACTTTTAAAGTGCATTATTTATTAAGGACATTTGTTAATTATATTTGCTGAGAAATGTTTGTCTATTTGTACAAACCAACATGCAACGTTTGACACCATGGATGGACAGGAATGAGGGAAATGAAAAAAAAGAAAAAAAGAGGCGTATATTTACTATACAGAAATATCACCTTCTAATTATGCAGTGTTGCATCCTACACATATCCTGAGCTATTTTCCAGACAGCACTGAGAGCTTGTGTTGCTGAACTATTCTATAAAGTTTTTTGTGTTGTGCTCACCAGTGAAGTGTCCCAGTCCAACGCTGCTGTAAAATGGAGCTCTTAGATGATGGCTCTCAAGGAAAGTCATGCAATCATGCTATAGCCAGTACAACTGAGATTTGGCATGTTCTACCACAGGAAAAGAAGAATATACTGCAGACAAGGGCTTTTGTTTGTGTTTTATTAAACACAAATTTGCTCAGCTCTTGCTAGAGAAGGATCATGGAGCACAACATTGCAAGGTGTGTGAGCTGTTGGAACTTCTGGGGCAAAGACTGTCATCAAGGGACTCCTGCAGGATGGACTTGTTCCTGACCAGGGATAATTTCCAAGTAGTTATTACTACCGTGATCTTTACTGTGAGCATTTTCTGTGGCCTTTACCCGCATGAAGTCTGGGGAAACCCAGATTAATTTTCATATTAAGAACAGGAACTTGAATCTGAATCAATTTGCAAAGTAGTAGGTGTAGGCTGTGGAGCCTGTTCTGTTGTGCCTCCAAGTCTGGAAGCATCCTTGAGCATGGGTGCCTGGTTACATTACATGCTCTGGTCCAGCAGTGAGCCTGCAGTAAGTGGGTAAATTAGGCTTGCTAGTATGGGCACAAACCCTAACTTAGGTAACAGAGAATTTGTGCTGTCAGCTGAGTGAGAGGAATCCAAAGAGTGCTCTAAAATACGCATTGGATAGATTATAGGGATGTGGAATCTTCAGAGAAAGAGGAGTGAAGACTCTTTTTTTTGAGGGCTGTGAAGCCAGCCGGCTGCTTTTATCTGCCTCTTGGCATCGCTTCTGCCTCACTTACATTCTCGGTACTGAACCATTCTATCCTCACACACAGGTTCTCCAAGCACCAAGCCCGACAGTGGCAGGACCTTGCCTTCAGGAAGCAGCTGTGCAATCATGCTGGTGTGACTGTGCAGTCCAAGCAGCTCGGAGAGGGGCTGCGTGCTCACTTGTGCTGGGGTGGGGCTGAAATGCTCCTTTGGAAACACCCAAATTCAGCCTATCAAATACCACGTCTCTCAGGTGCTAGAAAGCTTGCCAGCTTGCTCATAGGCTCTGTTTCACTAAATCTCTGAAATAGGTGAACACAAAATAAAACAAAAAGCAATGTCATGGCTGTCTTCAGATTCTTTGAAATTCTTCAAAGCCAAAACATAGTGATTAGAGATTAAATTTGAGTTCTTAATTCTGAGTGCTGAGCACTGCCCTATGTAGACAGAAAATCCATTTTCAGTCTATCCTTTGAAAATAATGCACACCATCTCCCCAAAAAAATTATTTACACATTGTGGGGATATGGGCAAAAAAGTAAGGAAACTGCACATTTGTTTTTAATAATTAAAATTCACTTATTTTGAAGCAAAGCAAAGACATAATTTATCTGCTATATTGGAAATATATTGTCATAAGTATAGATAAATTAAGAATTTCCATAGGGATCCGAATATGATTTGGAAATAGTTCTACCACATCAGTTGGTAAGAGTAAATTTCAAAAATCTTTCGTTCTTCAAGATCTGTGTGTGCCCTCTATTAGAAACATGGGATGGATTGCATCTTCTTATCTTAATTTTAAAACCAGTTTTGTAAATGCATAACAGTCAGTGAGGTATTTGTATCTTAAAGTACACAGGGATAGCATTTTGAAATGGTGAACACTTTATTATAGACTGGTTTTCACATTATCTTGATTATTTTAACCCAGATTAAACACTAGTTAAAGTAATATAGGTGCAAATTATTATAGCAATTTAATGTATTTTGCATTCCTGTTTAGAAAACAAAACCAAAAGCTCTTTTCTCTTTTCAGATGTGCCTCCCTGGAAAATAGCAGGCGTTGTCATAAAATGCCCGAACAGCTGAACACATTGCTTTGTTAAATAAAGTGCCACTCAAAAATACAGCAAAGACTGCATTAAACCATCTTTCTGCCTCCTGAACCACTGGGCTGTGTCAGGAGCCAACTCTGCCCCAGCATTCCTGCAGCCAGATGGGTGCTCTCTGCCTTGCAGAGGTGCTCCACGCCTGCTCAATGGAGCTCTCAAGATCAGGAGGGTTGAGAGCACAGTCCAGCAGCTAAAGCCTCTGGGTTTACCTTCTGCATTTAGGACTGTGCCTAAATGTCACCACGGGAATTTCATACATGCCTGAGTTGGCAAGAGTGTCTGCCCTAAGGTGAAAAATACTGCTCAGGCACTGGCACCCTGCCAGGAAAGTCCAGTCTGGGGGGCTGAGGGGGGTGAAGTGCCAGCCCTGATCCCTCACCTGAGCTGCCTTGAGGGAGGCAGCTAACTACAACTGAGCCAAGGCAGCTGGTGAAAGCTGGGCCACTAACAACACCAGAAGGGGAAAACCAAGGGGTTCACTTATGCTAGGTCTGGGCAATAAAATAAATAAAATAATGATAAAAGAAAGCAATAAAATGACCTTATCATTGAAAAGCAATTTGTCAAAAAAGCCAAGATGGCTAAATTATTGATGTCTACTCAAAACTAAACCAAAGTGCAGTCCTGTTGGATTCTGGGATCCAGCTCCAAAACTGAATACTGAGAACAGCCCCAGGAATAGTAAAATACAGCAGAGGGCGAATAAGAAAGCAATTAAGAAGCAATTAAGGTTGGTAAGGCTCTACATGGTTCTGTGCATTTCCTGCATCACTAGAGGGTAAAGGGGATAATCAAAGAGGAATTAGGCAGTTCTAGGAATGGGAATATTTTCTTTTCTATGTTAGTTGTAAACTGGAGGACCTGATGGGAAGACAGCTACTCTTGCTCTAATCTTTTCAGTAATGAAAAAAAAGCTTTCTCTCAGACTGAAGAGTATCTATAAGATAAATCAGAGCAATCCTGTAATTTTAAAAGTGTGAGAGTCATCTTGTCTAGGGGGTATACCAAATAACTCTGAAAGCACTTACACATCAAGTGGTTAGATGCTAGAAAAAAAAAATGCAGCTTTCATGTGAGATCTGAAGCATTCAAATAGTGCAACTTCCCTTTATCTCTCTAGGAAATCAGTTCAGCTGCTTGGTGGTCCAGCCAGCAAAAGGTGGCATCTTCACAGCTGAGTACCCCTTCTGCTGTGATACCAGTAAGTGTTGTGAAAAAGCCATTCATCTCTAGGGTTGGTTTTTTTTCTCCTAATGCCCTTACCCAGGAATCCCAATTGCAAATAGAGTCCCTCCAAATTAGGTCGCAGAAGGCATCACATCATCCCTACAGACTGGAATTCATGACCTCCCATACAGTAATGCTTGGCAGGGCTTCCCAAAAAGTGAATTTGGAATCTCTGGCCTTTCTATTCGGAAAAGAAGTCAGGCCCTTTTCCCAGAAAAGTAATTTGGTTGGATATTAAATATTTTTTATTCATCCTTACTTAACTTTAAAGATATTCCAAACTCGGGAGCTGATTTGCTAAAAACGTCACGGTGAAATCACTGAGAAAACCATATTAACTTCAAAATATGTGAAGAGTTACAGAGTGGACTCTGTATTGGATCACACAAATTCAAATTATTTCTCTTAAATTTGAGCAGTCTAAACATGCTTTTGATACTAAGCTGTCAATTTATTTATTTTTCTTCTAATTTCTCTAGACAATTCCTGAAACAATGAATTATTCATCAGCTTCCAGTTCACTCATCCAGCTAATCCCTATCTCTGTAATAAACTACTATTTTCAGCAGTAAATGCTGGATCAAATAGCAGTCTCAGTATATGATCAAGTTCACAAAACTCACATGGCACTGAAAGCATGAATATAAAATATAGAGTCAAGGTTATAAGTGTACAGACACACTATATGTGCAAAAAGATTCTTTAGCTATGCAGAGATGAATAGAGGGATAGACAGAAGACCATACTGGTTTCAGATATAACATTAATTCCTTCAATGACTTTTTTCTTCCAAGACTTTTAAAATCAGTCCCCAATGGGACTATAAAGTCACCAGAGCTAGTCACAAACCCCAGTTTAGTCTGAGTCACAAACTATCTGTGGCTTTTTGGACAACCCAGCCATGGCATCATTTTCCCAGCGCCTCAATACATTATACACAGTGAGACCACATACTAAAAATTGACGCCGCTTCCCGAAGTTTGTCATAATAACCCTCCCCCATTTTAGATCTCAAACCAGAATTATTTGATTAACCCCTGTTGGTATTCCATTCATCTGACCAAGGAGAAGTGCTGGCGCTGGAGCAGCCTGCTGCTGCCCTGCTCCAGGCTCCTTCCCCCAGCCGGCTGGGACACCACGGCACAGGACACCACGAGGGCACTGCCCTTCCAGGAGGCACCTCGAGGCTTGGGTGGAATTATCGTGTCCTGACTGAGCACTGATTTGAACCTGTCGCACGTCAGCGAGCTAGACTGAGGCGTGAGCTCCACATGCAGTCCTGGTGAACTGGTAAAGGCTCAGTTTTAATTTCTGAACCGGGTCTCCTCTCAATCATATGTGCTGTAAAACATGTGAGCAGTTAGTCAAGGGTGACATGATTTTACAAGGGAGAAGTAAGACAAGGAAAAAGAAAGGGGAAGGAGAAGGAAACTGATTTTGGTTTATTTTCTTGGAGGGAGAGAGATTTTAAATGCAGTGATTGCCTTTAAAAAACACACAGTATCAGGCCATTATATACATATTGCAAAATGTCTTACGTAAATTTTCTGGATAAGTTTATATTTTTCACAGATGGAACAAGCTTGCAAATTTTCTGAAGTCGTGAGAAGTTGATTTATCCATTCCATCAGTATTTTTTTCCATTATTTTCCCAGAACTTTCCTGTTCAGTCCTAAGATAAATTCAAGAATAGTTGAAATCAAAGCTTACAGCATTTGCAACTCACTTCACACACTAATTTTCACACAGTGTTGTGTTTTCCCCTGTGTTTTTCTTTCCTCCCTCTCCCATAAGCTTACACTTCAATCCTTACAGCCCAATATAGGAATAAAGCAGGGCAATGCTTCTATTTCTGTCTTTGCCACTGACTCACTGTATAGTTTCTTCAGAATTTACATCTTCCACTTGGATCCTCTGGTATCTAAGAAGATGAATGTGTCTGTTGATGTTTTCTTTATGGCAAGAGCACTCACAATGTCTCTGTGCAGAATCTGTGATGTTTAGTAAGGGTTGAGTCCACACTACAACCTTCCTATCAGTGAGGATATTAGTAGGGGTTCTGACTTCAGCCTAGATGCCTACTTTAATTACAGCAATCGGAAATTTATTTTTTGAGATTGGTCACTCAGATAATACTTCAACCAACAGCCACAAAATTTTAAGGCAGGGCACTCACAGGTATGCACACAAAACAGCGTCATCATATACACTCTCCTTTACAAGTCATGCTAAAAAGGAGCTAGAGATATCCACAGAGCATAATGTGATGCTGGGAACAGGCGATACAGAGAGTTATTTTAATCTGGAGAATGCTGGCTACCTTGTGCTACAGAGCCCTGCAGCACTACTGTCTGCTGAATATGCAAAAGCATTGCCCTTTCCTTTGCAGTGCTGTATTGCCTTAGGTCCAGCTACTGTCCCACTTACAATCCCTCACAACTATATTCTGTCCTTTGGGGTCATTTTATTGATTGCTAAATGAAAGTAAATGTTTCAAGTCAAATTAGCAGTGTGTAGACAATTCTTACAAACTAAGATTTAGTCCTTGCTATTGGGATGGACATCAGAGACCTGCTGTGGTTTGCAGATGTTGGCAAAATCCACATACGTGGAACTACAGATGGTTCCAAATATGACAAAAGTGGAGTTGGTTCTTATATGTCAGCCTATGTTATTTGTACAGCTCCTACTGCTTTAACAAAGTATATATTTAATTAGAGAAGATTCTCCAGCAGCTGTTTGAATTATGAGTCTTAGAGATAAACACATTACCGAGGAATGGATTCCAATTTTCAGTATCACAGCAGGTGATACTGAAGCACAGTGGGCTGCTTAATGAAGACTGTGATGTCCAAGGCACAAAGAAAGTAGGATCTATAAAAACAGGACCAAATGTTAACAATCTGTTATGAAATGGTACAATCCAGCTAGTATAGCTTAAATATCCTGATTTTTTTTCCCCCACAGGGTAAGCTGCCAGCTATGCTGTTCAAGATTTATTTTTAAAATTTCTACTCCCTACTAATTACCAGAAATACCATAAGAGTACAATGGAAGTCAGATATTTACTGCTTGAAAATTATTTGTGTTGGAAGCTACTGAAGTAGTTTTAATTAAGAGGCAAAGACATAAAAAAAATACCTAATGTAAAAATAAATACCTGCTTCCCATGATAATGAATTACATTAATTGATATTTTCTGTTCATGTCCTAATCTCTTTTTTTCTCATGACAGGATTACCATGCAAATTATTTGAAAATGAAGGATTATACCCCATTTGCATTAGGGTACTTTACTGAATGTATGCTGTAAGTATGTGCTGTAATTATATAGATTTATATTACAATATTCAAATTATTATAATAACAATTAAAGGACTGTTGAAATACATCCGAAGACACTTTTGCCTGAAAAATAAAGATGCAGGGTTTTGGTGCTGTGAACAACTTATTGCCAAAACGCAGCAGTAAAGATCTCAGGTTTCTGTGCTTTTGCTTTCATTGTATAAAATTTCAAAACAAAAAATAAACAGCGCGATACTGTTGTGGTGAAAACAGGCTCTGACTGCCAGATCTGAGCGCATGCCCAGCGTCTATGAACCGATACGATGTGACATCCTGCTCGCTGACCAAGCTGAGATGTGGTCGCGGTCTCCAAAAAGTGACACTTGGGAGGTGCCAGGTCCTGCCTTGCCCCAACACTTGGACAAGTGCAGGGTGAGGACTGGGAAAGGGCTCTTGGGAAAGGGCTCTTCCCAGGGCCATGCTGTGCAATGGAATGAGCAAGACTGCAATAAATTTCAGAAATTGCATACTAGAAACTCTTTATTCACATTTTTAATAACTTATTACTGAATGTACTTTGTATGAAACTACACCACATAGCTATTATTGTTCTCATTATTATTATTATTCTCATTTTCAGTAATATATTACTGAAGGTACTTCGTATGAAACTACACCACATAGCAGACTACATCTGTTGTTGCTGATTTAATAACATATAAATATTGATACTCTAGGTAGTTTTATTTTCCCACACTGGGAAGCATTCTGCAGATCATCTACTTCTGTGAATAGCAAATGAGCAGGACTTATTATTCCTAATAATTCTTTTGCAGTGATTAACTGGGATTTCTGATTGACATTTTTCTCATGACAAGGCAAGCTGCTGTGTTAGATTACACAAGATTCAATTAACAGTGTTAGGTTCAAATGTGATAAGAGATGTTAAGATTATTGCAATAAGCTAAGGTTTACTTCAGCAGAAATGAAGAGGCAATTATTTCCTATTTGCACTATAGCAGAACTAAAAAGAAATACCTTTCAAAGCAAAAACTTGACAGGGGTTTGTTATCTATTTCTGTGTCGCAACTTTCTTGGCTTGGCAGGGCAAAATAAATTATAAACAGTAAAGTTATTTTTTTGAGGGAGATCTATGGCTATTCCTCAAATGCACTTTTTATAACTCAAATCACCAAATCCACGTATCTCCTTACGGATTCACCACGGTATATGTGACCTATTTCACTGACTAAAAGCAGTTCATTTCCATGCCTAATATTAGCACACTTAACAATACCATTAACATCAGAGTGACCCAAAAAATGGCTTCTAAATAGCCCTGGTGTCAAAACAGTGCAACCTCACAGATACCTAATTGAAACACTCTTATTAGCCAGTGCCTAAGTGTCTGAATCAAAACAGCAATGTCTGAATCAGTGCAGCAAAGTACAAATGGGGGAGGGGTTACCGTGTACACCAAATGCCCCTTCTGGTCAAATAATTCCTGCTCTCTTTCCTTCTGTCAGTCCATAAAGCTCTCAGCCAGCTTCAGGTCTTGTTTCTTTATTATATAATTGAGATAGATACAAAATTCTTGTAGTCATGCACAAGCTCAAGTAGCTGAGGTTATGTGCAACTTTAGCAAATGAAGAATCCAGTGGAAATACCAATGTAAGGAAAGAAAGATCATACCTCAATTGGATGTATCACACCTCCATTTTTTTTCCTTCTCCTCTGATTAGTACCAGATGCCTTAACATTTCAGTTAAACTTTCTGTGAGAACTAGCTGACCTAGGTTGCAGAAAGAGAAACCTGTTACGCCACTCAATTGCCAGAAGC
Organism: Regulus satrapa; assembly: GCA_013396955.1. Lineage (NCBI taxonomy): Eukaryota > Metazoa > Chordata > Aves > Passeriformes > Regulidae > Regulus > Regulus satrapa. The sequence continues at coordinate 648,364 of VWZN01014381.1, forward strand.
ATCTGTTGCTGCCTTGCTTTTGCCAAAATCATGCCTCTTGTGTTGGATTTCAGATGAGAGCACCTACACACACACCGTATTAAGCATATTTCAATCACTTGAATATCAGTAAAACTTATTTGTGAAAAAGTCTTTATTCTTCATAAACTGTTTTCTCCTCTTAACTTGGGAGGTTGAAGTGGTTTCCTGGATATTAACCACTGTCAGTCCAGTCTCCCTGGACTCTGATGTACCTGGGTGGTTTCATCACTCCCACCACATAACTTTATCTCACTGAAACAGTTGGACTCACTTTCCTGAAACCCCTTGCCCTTCCCACTCTAAAGAGATACAGTAGGAGGCACCTCCAGGGCACGGGCTATTCTTCAGATTTCTAGTTTTCTTAAAAACCAGTTTTCATCTACACCAAAAAAGAAACAAAGATGTTAAATGCCAGAGGGTTTTCTTTTGGGGTTTTTTTTTGTTTGTTTGTTTTTGGGGGTGTTTGTTTGGTTTTTTTGTTTTGTTTTTGTTTTTCTAGCATATTTGGCTTGCAAAAACTTACTGTAGTCCTGATCTGGCCTTCCTATTCTGTCCCAGTCCTCACTTGTGTCTAATCATTGAAGACATTTTAGAAAACCTAGGGCTTAAAATGAAATTCACATTTTTCTCAAGTTAGGTAGCTACATGATAGGAAAACTGCCAATCAGTGGAACTACTGACAGCAGTAAATGGAGCTTGGACCTGTACCCAAGATTTTTCACATGTATATAGTATGAAATTAATAAAGATGCTAGGGAAAATGTAGGTTTATCTTCATCAACAAGAGGAGAATTTAACCTTGAAATAGTTTTAGTTTGCTTTAAGTAGTGAAAAGACATTTGTAAAATTTGCAGAAACTGTTGCTAGGTTCCCTTTTTTCTTTAAAGAAACTTTTCATAGAGCTTTCTACAGTTCAACATTTTAATAGATTTTTAACTAATTAAATTCATCTTTGCTCCCACCCTCAAGGAAAACACATCACTTCATCTTACTCTTTTCATATTTAAACCTGAACTGGTTGATTTGAGTCTATATACACGATTTCAGAGGCTCACATCTTGTGATGACTTTTGCATGAAACATGTGAGCAAGTTGTCTGGGCTTCTTTTACAGTCAGGGGAAATCTAGGCCAAAGAGTCAAAGGTGCCTGGGGCAATTTACTGAATCTAGTGAAGATATCTTCTCCAGGGTCAGAGGAAAAACTGGCTAGACTGACTAACTGACAGGGAAAAAAGCCAGTGATGGAGGATAGTAAGAGAAAGGGAATAACAAGATGCAGTGTGCAAACAAACTAGTTGCAATTTTTTTGCTGTTAGAGATTTTAAATAAATGAATGCATGAAATAACACAGAACATAGAATATTTACTAATGCCTAAGTCAATAACATAATCAGAGATAACATCATGACAAATGCTCTTGGTGCACATTTGCTAGCAGAAGGAGAGAAATACATAAAAGAGCTGAGTTTCAAGAAATTAACCTGGTAATTAGACATTGCCTCTTACATATTGGATTATAGCAGAATATCAGTACTGCCAAACCACACTGTGACAATAAATTAATGGACAGCAGTGATTAATAACTCTATTTCCACCCTAAGAATGTTTATCCTGTAGCACCAGTGCATCCAAGCTATGAATTACAGTTTCACCAGACTTCTTTGGTGTGCTACCAGCCTACTGTCTAAGCTCTCCAAGGGTTTAAAAACCCCAAACACCTGTGACCATCACAGGTAACATATAGAGCAGCTCTTACTGGGAACAACAGGGCTTTGGGGACTCAGCAGATTGCTGCAGGCTTCTTTCAAAAAAGAGTTAGATTTTCACCGTAGACAGCTTATGCTACTGAAGAAGTACAAAGTAGTTTGAAAGATGTTTGTAGTGGAAGCCATTTCCTTGAAGTGTGTTAAAAATTACTATGATGATCCTTAGAGGCATCACCTCAGCACAGATGGGGTGAGTCCAGGGACAAATGAATGGAGATAAAACATAATGCCTTGTGTGCTGAGCTGATATCTGACCATCCAAATTGATTTTATTTGCAGCACAGGTCACTGCACTCACTACTACTATCACTTTTGATTCCAGACAGTTCAGTTGCTTATCTGAATATGAACTACATTTTAATTTTTTTTTGTTATAGATGCAGCATTTTATTTTGCTTTGAATAGCCCCCTTTGTGAATTTAAGCCTAACTTTCAGTGACAGGCAAGCCAGACAGGCACAAAATTTGAATTGTAAATGCTTTGTTGAGCTTCAACTGTTGTTCAGTATGCCTTACTTTATAAAGCTGAAATGTGTAATTTTAGGGTGGCACAAGCTGAGCTCAAACAATGCCTCAAGTTATATGCTTCCAAACATATTTTTTCTCTTTAAGTGTTGCTGCAAAATTCCTGCTCCACTACAATCTAATCATGAGAGTCATTCCTAGGAAACACACCGACAGAAGATGAAGAAAATCTATATGCAGTTTAAGAACAAAACAAAACACAAAAAAAACCCAAAACCACTTGGATGTAGAATAGTAGTAGAGGGGAACATTTTCACATCATTTCATGACATTGATTATTGACACTAATGTTTCTGCATTACTTAGAAAAATCATAATTTCCTTTGAAGAAATACTCATTGCTGTCTCCAAGTTTCAGCTATAAGAGCATTTTCAATGAAACAGGCAGGTTTTACCATTATATTCTGACTTAGACAATTGGATTTTAGAGGCAGAAAACCCATCACTCTTGGCAAGGGTATCACATGTGGTAAGAAAGCAGAAAAGCCCTGCCTGGCATACTGCTCCAGGAACAAAGACTCCATAACATCAGTCTAGAGATCCGGGTTACCATGGAAAATACAAAGAATTTCAGCACCCCCAAGGGGTTGACTGGGGAGAGCTGGATGTGCAGAGCAGAAGGTGTCACTGTGATTTTGATAGTCCTTGGGCTGAGCATCCAACTGTCATGCAATCTTGTACCACAAAGCAGGTTTTCCCTACATTCCAGCCTGCCTGCATGCAATCCCACTGCTCTATAGTGCCTGCTACCACGCATCTTCCAAGCACTACAGGCAGCTCTTTCCCTGCAGCACACTATGGTATTTGCCATGATCCTGTCACTGCCTGATCCTGTAATTTTCAAGGTCTCATCATTATGCTCTTCTAAGCAGTCAGGGGGTAGAAAAATTAATTTTTCCATTTCTAATTGAGTCTTTTAAGCCCAGAGGGGTCAGGATGCAGAAAGGAGGAAGCTACTTGAGGTGCCTAATGGAAGAAAAGACACAAAGCTGACTGTGTTGGATGTGGATGGCCTGTGCAGTGGCAAAGCAAATACAAATGAGCAAGAATATGAGAGTCCAGTGCCTTAAGTAATATTGCATTCTTAGTCCTTCTTTTTTCAGGTGTTTTTCTTTGATGTTTCTTTGCTATGGTGTATGGATTTTCATTTATTTGATATTTATGCAGAGTATAGTTCTACTTGAGAAACACAATAGAAATCTCATTTGAATTTTGTAATACAAGAGTCACCAATCATATGCTGACAGAGTAGATAAGGGCTTGTGTAGCCTGTCTATTTCTGCCCCATAAAAATCACTATCATTTATCAGAGACACCAAACTTCAGTTTGCTTGTGTCTAATACATCAGCATTCTCCCCACTATTTTGGAACTTTAGGTAAAATCACAATGTAAAAATAAATATAATCCATTTAAAATGAGGTTCCCTTAGAAAAACATCCACCTTTTGGGTACATGACATCTTTCACAATTGTCTCTTTTGACATTTACTTTTTGCTGTAATAGTCTGCACATCAGCTCACACCATGGAAAACCAATCTCCAGCTTTCAGCAGGTGGCAAAAGAATTCAGTCCAAATAAACTGACTGTCTGGGCAAGTGAAATGTCTGAATTTCCTCCAGTTTCAGGGGAGGTATTTTACTGTGGAGATACACAGAAAGCATTATGTGTATTGCATTTTTATCAATTACAAAAAATGGACTATTTCTATTATTTTTATGAAATGAAATTAAATATACCAGGACAGGTTATTGTTATAATTGGCCATTTAGATTTTCTGGAATTTTAACTGGAATTTGGTAGTTCAGACCTTTTGTCCTAGAAATGATTTTTTTTAAACTTTAAAACTTAAACAGCCTTTTTACTCAATACAGAAGATATTTAAAAGAATTCAGTCTTCTCTTTACAGCTTGGTTGTCAAATAATTATGATTTGTTTCCTCATTAAAAAGCCCTACAATTACATTTTCTTAATGAAGCCCTCACAATTTATGTTTTCAGAATGTGACGTTTCCTTGCATTTCATGAAAAGGAGAAAAGAAAGCAGCAATCTCACCCCTGTGAATAGTAGTAGAAGTAGTGTTAAGATGCATTTGTTGAGCTAATTTTAACTCTTCATATTTCTAGAAATGTTCAGATTAAATAGGTTCCTTCAACCCTTCTGTCTGTGCCTAAAATAAGGCGACAAGAGCAATTCAAAAGGCAGCTCATTTTCCTTCTGCAGTACTTGCAGTTTCAATTACATGTAGGTGTGTATGCATGTTGCTACAACAAAGAGTAATGTACTTCCCACTTCTTCAAACTGACCATAGGAAGGCCAGCCACAAGTTCTGTGGAAGGAAATGGTCTTTTTGACATTCTAATGGAGTCCTACGTGTAGCACTAGCTGAAATAAATTCCTTCTGTGATTTTCTTCGCTATTATTTTGAACGAGCTTAAAGAATGGAGAAGGCAAAGCTGAAGTTCAGCCTTTCACAAGACTCAGAGTTTTGATCAGCTGACAGAAAAGCCTGGAGCTGTAGGGGTGTTCCTGCAGCTCCCATACCCAGCTCAACAAGGGGCATTGACAACTGAGGTCAGTGTGTTCATTGCACAGTGAAGAAGGAAGGTAGGAAATGGTCACGAGGCTTCTCTGCTAATGGAGACAACAATGACTCTCTGACAAACATTTGAGAAGCAGAAATGAAAAAGCTAAGTTTGTTTATGAAGGTAAAGAGTAAGCATGGCAACCTTTACGTGGCTGATAAAGCAGCATCCTCACAGTGGAAAGCAGATTACAGAAGAGAACATTTAAGAGGTGGCCTCTTAAATATGAAAAATAACGTGCTTAGAGAAACAGCATGTAGTTATGTGTCTCTAATCAGAAACACAAATCGCATCCCCGAGAATATACAAGTCAAGTAAAGAAAGGAATATCTACATGGTATGAGGAACAAAGCAGTTCCTGGGGAGCAGAGGAAGCACTACCAAAAACTCAGTTCTCTAAGATTTCCTGACCCGGGTGCAAACACAGCCTTGGAGAGCACAAGGCAAATGACTCAGACCAGCTTGTGGAAAAGCCTGCAGGGAATGCCAGACAGAAAAGACGGTGGAAACATACGTGGAACATTTTCATTAAAGTAAATTAATTGAGGAGAAAATGTATTCTGAGATGGTCCTGAAGAGCTGCAATGTCCTGGCTTCCAAGAGAGCATTCATCAGCAGCATGATCTGTTGATCTGAAGGATGGGCATATGGATAATTTCAGAACAATTCTTCATAATTAGAAACTGATTTATAAATCTCCTGATCAATACTATGCAGATTCTTTAATTTTTCTATCATTTTGCAAGAAAACACCTCTTGAGCAAAGGGTTGGATTGAATTTCAGCAGCCCTTTATTGTCAGGGAAAGAAAGAAACAACATACAAACATGTCAAAAACCTGGACAAAGCATCAATCTGACTGTAGAGAAGTGCTTAAACATGATCTAGGAGGTAATTGAGAAGGTCAGTCTAACTCCCTCCAGACACATTCAATATGATGTTTTTCTCTGGAGCCAGTACCAAGAAATTGGAAGATTGATAGCTCAAACAAGAAGGTTAATCACAGCTATGGTCTTGTGTATTTAAAACAATTTCAATTTATGAACCATAAATATTGCTTATACCACCCAGTTCTCTGAAAAGGAATTTATAATGACAGGGCTGGAAACTGTGACTACTTTCCACTTGTAAAGCAAAACTGTTTTGCAATCATTTACAGTTGTTGTTGCAATCCTAGAGGCTAGAATAAGAGAAATTAAGATTATTCTTCATAGTGACAGGAGTTTTTATAAAATATAAAGTTAATTCAACTGAATTTTTAAAGATCAAAACCCTAGCACTGTTTCCTGTGCAATATCTTCAAAATCTGCCAAGCGGTCTATGAACAGAACATAGGTTTTTCAATTCAGAGTTAAAACCCAGGAGGATAATTTATTCCTTGCCCAATGAAAAGTGTGATTAAGGCTTTGATATGAACTTCTGAAATAAAAAGATGCATAAGGAGGTAGTTTTAATCAGTGATTCAATTTTTACTATGTGCCTTCTATTCTTTGTTAGGTTAACAAGCCCTTTGTTTCAATAGCCTCATCGTAAATCATATTTTCTAGATCTGTGATACTCTCATTGCTCTTTTACAGACTCAGTTCAGTTGATCTTTATCTTTGTTTGAAGAGTAATGCTTAAACTGGATACAATGTCCCACGCAAAGCCTGGCTTTAGCCCATTCCTTACTTTCTGTGTCTCAGAGCTGGCATCTTTATTTATGTGTTTGCCTTTTTTTGCAATTGTGTGGCAGCTGTTGTTTCACATTCAGCTTGTTGTTCCTGTAGCCTTGCATGCCTTCCTGCAGGCATATTACCCCATCAGCATCCATCATCTTGTCTTTGTGCATGTGTTTCAGACTCATATCTTGCACTTGTCTCCCCTGAACTGAGTCCCACGCTTCAGGCTGGTCCTGTCAATGTTCACATTAACTTTGAATTAGGTTTAGAACCTGGACTGAAGGCCAGATTACATCCAACATCTGGAACTCCTCCCAGGTTAGTCTCACTAAAAGCACTATCTCTATTTCATTTGCTCAGATGGACAGGCCCAGTAACTCCCCAGGGATTTGTTTCAGGCTTATTCCCTTCTCATGGTCCTCTCTCCTCTGCTGTTTCTCTCCCACTCCAAACAACCAGCTAGGGAGGACTCTAA
>VWZN01014383.1:6828-17380 GCA_013396955.1 Regulus satrapa
GCAAGCTTGGGGACCACTGTCCGGGAGGCATCTGTCACTGTCACCGTTGTGGCTGCATCAGGCTCATCCTATGGTGAGACTGGGCTCAGCAGCACCGGAGGAAACCAGCTGGTTCCCAACAGACGGTCACAGCTCTGTCCTCCCCTGCAGGGCCGCCAGCCTCAGGTGTCCCCGTCCGGATCGAGGCATCCTCATCCACCGTGGCCGAGGGACAGACCCTGGACCTCAACTGCGTCGTGGCCGGGCAGGGACAGGCCACTGTCACCTGGTACAAGCGTGGGGGATCCCTCCCGGCCAAGCACCAGGTAGGGGAGGCGGAGGGGGATGACGTGACGTGGCCGGGCAGGGACAGGCCACTGTCACCTGGTACAAGCGTGAGGGATCCCTCCCGGCCAAGCACCAGGTAGGGGAGGCGGAGGGTGATGACGTGAAGGGTGGCTGGGGTTGATGCACAGCTCTGTGCAAGCCCAGGTGGCCCTGGTGGCCCTTGTGTCCCCTCCCTGCAGGTGTCCGGCTCCCGGCTGCGGCTGCTGCAGGTGACAGCGGCCGACTCGGGCGAGTACGTGTGCCGGGTGAGCAGCGGGGCCAGCACCAAGGAGAGTGCAGTCATGGTGACCATCGAGCCCAGTAGTACCAGTGCCTACTGTGAGTGGGGACAGGGGGTGGCCGTGCCAGCGGGGCGTTCTCGTGTCACAGCACTGAGCCGTGGCTCAGGTGCCCATACTGGTGAGGTCCTTCTGTGGTCACTGCTGTTATTTTCCTGTCTTGGTCCCCAGCCCCGGGCAACACGACTCCCCTGCGCATCGACTCCCCGTCCTCCACCGTGGTCGAGGGACAGACCCTGGACCTCAACTGTGTCATCTCCAGCCCCGCACAGGCCACTGTCACGTGGTACAAGCGTGGGGGGACCCTCCCAGCCAAGCACCAGGTAGGGCACGCGGAGATGGGATGTCACCAAAGGGAGGGGATGCAGTGGACCAAGAGCTCTGGGCAAGCCTCGGTGGCCCATGCAAGTCCTGCTGGCCCATGCAAGACCAGCCAGCCCTGGTCGAGGCCAGGTGACCTGTGTGAATGCAGATGGTCCCATGGAAGCCCAGGTGGCCCCTACAAACCCAGGTGATCCCATAGAGCAGGAAGCCCCGTGCAAGCCTTGGTGGCCCGGGAAAGGTTAGGTGACCTATGGAAGCCCATGTAGCTCATGCGAGTCCGAGTAGCCCATGAAAGGCCAGATGTCCCCATTCAAGCCCTGGTGGTCCCATTCAAGCCTGCCTGGCCCCATGGAAGCCCGTGTCCCCAGTAACACCCGTGTCCCCTCCCTGCAGGTGTCCGGCTCCCGGCTGCGGCTGCTGCAGGTGACAGCGGCCGACTCGGGCGAGTACGTGTGCCGGGTGAGCAGCGGGGCCAGCACCAAGGAAACCTCCATCGTGGTGACCATCCAGCCCAGCAGTGCCAGCACCTACTGTGAGTGGGGACAGGGGACATGGGATGTTTTCCCAGTGTCCCTGGGAGGGTCAACACATGGTGGTGGTCACAAGTCTCTAACCCATCTCGGTCCCCAGCCCCAGGCAGCACGACCCCGCTGCACATCGAGTCCTCGTCCCTGTCGGCTCCTGTGACTGAGGGGCAGACCCTGGACCTCAACTGTGTCATCTCCAGCCCTGCACAGGCCACTGTCACGTGGTACAAGCGCGGGGGGACCCTCCCAGCCAAGCACCAGGTAGGGGACGCAGAGTGGGGATGTCACCAGGAGGGGAGGATAGGAATGACATACAGCTCTGGGCAAGCCGAGGTGGCCCATACAAGTCCCATGCAAGGTTGGCTGGTCCTGGACAGCCTCAGGTGGCCTCATGACTATGGAAGACCAAGTGACCCCCAAGGAAGTCCAAATCACCCCATATAAGCACTGGTGGCCTATGCAAGCCCAAAGCAGCCCTGTGCAAGCTCAAGTGGTTTTGTGCAGTCCCAAATGACCCCTTTGGCCAGAGCTGATGGCCCCCGTGACCCTTGTGTCCCCTCCCTGCAGGTGTCTGGCTCCCGGCTGCGGCTGCTGCAGGTGACAGCGGCCGACTCGGGCGAGTACGTGTGCCGGGTGAGCAGCGGGGCCAGCACCAAGGAAACCTCCATCGTGGTGACCATCCAGCCCAGCAGTGCCAGCACCTACCGTGAGTGGGGACAGGAGGAGGTGACTGAGGACTGGGGGACAGTGCAGTCCTGCAGTTCTTGGGGTCACCCTCCTGTCTCTGTCTCCAGCCATTGGTGTCACCCCTCCGGTGCGCATCGAGTCCTCCTCCTCCTCTGTGGCCGAGGGACAGACCCTGGACCTCAACTGCATCGTGGCCGGGCAGGGCCAGGCCACTGTCACCTGGTACAAGCGTGAGGGATCCCTCCCGGCCAAGCACCAGGTAGGGGGGGACACTGAGGAGCATTTTGGGGTGGAAAAGGGATTTTTGGTGGCGTTGAGGCACTTCTATCCCCATTCTCATGTGTGTCGACCCTCCAGGTGTCGGGCACCCGCCTGCGCATCCCCCAGGTGACAGCAGCCGATTCAGGGGAGTACGTGTGCCGGGTGACGGCAGGCGGCGTCACGCAGGAGACGTCCCTCATCGTCACCATCCGTACTGGCGCTGGCTCCTCTTACGGTACTGGGATGGGCGAGAGGTGACCTAGGGACGTGCCCAGGACACGGTGCTGACCCTGTGCACCCTATTGCCACCCCTTAGCTGTTGGTGTCACGCCACCAGTGAGGATCGAGACCTCCTCTGCTGCTGTTACCGAGGGACAGATGCTGGATCTCAACTGCATGGTGGCAGGGCAGGGTCACCCCCATGTCACCTGGTACCGGCGCGGGGGGGCTCTGCCACCAAACAGTCAGGTGGGACCTGTGGGAGGTGGGCCTTGCCCTGTGGGCCACAATCCTGCATCAGGTACTGATGTGTCCTCAACTTGTCACGTCCCCAGGTGTCAGGGACCCGCCTGCGCCTTGCCCAGGTGGCAGTGGCTGATTCAGGGGAGTATGTGTGCCGGGTGACCCTGGGGACTGTCACCCAGGAGGCATCAGTCATTGTCACCGTTCCCAGCAGTGCCGACACCTATTACAGTGAGTGTGCGAGAGGGCAGCGCCTGGGGGCACTCAGGTGTCCCCTTGGTGATAAACATTCCCCTTGCCTATCCTCCCCCAGCCTCTGGCATCTCCCAGCCCCTCCGCATCGAGTCCTTGTCCTCGGCCATCGCCGAGGGACAGACCCTGGACCTCAACTGCGTGGTGGCAGGGTCGGGCCCCACCACCGTGACGTGGTACAAGCGTGGCGACTCCCTGCCTGTTGGCCACCAGGTAGGGGACAGGGGAAGGTCACTGAATTTGTTCCGTCCCCTGCTTTAGGGTGCTGACTGGTCCCCTAATTGTTCCCTCCAGGTGTCGGGCACCCGCCTGCGCATCCCCCAGGTGACAGCAGCCGATTCAGGGGAGTACGTGTGCCGGGTGACGGCAGGCGGCGTCACGCAGGAGACGTCCCTCATCGTCACCATCGATGATGGAGACAGCCCGTCCCACTGTGAGTGCCCCCCTTCCAGGGAATAGGCTCCCACTGGTGTCAGGGACCACCGGGGCCATTCACCCTCAACCCTTCCCACGCAGCCCCTGGCATCACGCCACCCATCCGCATCGAGTCTTCAGCATCCTCTGTCACTGAGGGACAGACTCTGGACCTGGACTGCGTGGTGGCCGGCCAGGGACAGGCCACCATCACCTGGTACAAGCGTGGTGGGGCCCTCCCAGCCAAGCACCAGGTAGATGGGGACATCGGTGGCGTGGGGGCTGGTAGTTCCTCTGCATGGCTGGGCGATGCCACCACCTTCTGTTATGATGTGCCCAGGTTTCAGGGTCCCGGCTGCGGCTGTCACAGCTCTCGGTGGCTGATTCGGGAGAGTATGTGTGCCGGGCTGACGTGGGCAGCATCTCCCGCGAGGCCACTGTCTCTGTCACTGTCACCTCCCGTGACAGCTCCAGCTACCGTGAGTGCGGCCACGGGGCGAGCGAGGATGCTGAGGGGAGATGGGTGATGTCAGTGACCTGGTGGCCTCTCCGTCCCTTTGTCCCCACAGGTCTGCAGAGCCCCATCATCTCCATCGACCCACACAGCATGGCAGTGGCACCAGGTGAAGATGCCACCTTCAAGTGCCGCGTCCATGACGGCGCCTGGCCTGTCAACATCACTTGGCGGATGGGGCCCAGCCAGCACCTCCAAGGTACGGCGGTGCCCGGGGTGGCCCTGGCATGGTCCCCAGGGTAGCCCTTGGTGCTGACGGCTCCTCCTTGCCCAGACAATGTGAAGATCAGCGCCAACGGCTCAGTCATCTCCATCAGCGGTGCGCATGCGGGCAACCAGGGCGCCTACCACTGCGTGGCCTCCAACCGCTTCGGCATTGCCAGCAGCGTCGTCAACCTGGTGGTGCAAGGTATGAGGTGGCCAGGGTGGCCCTGTCCCTGTCTCCGTGTGCTCCAGGTGTCCCCAGGGTGGTCTCCCTGTCACCGTGCTGGTGTCCTCTGTGTCATCCAGATACCACTGAAGCGATGGTGTCCCTATCCCCGTCTCCTTTCCATGCTTCAGGTGGTCCTGGAGTGGTGGTGGTGCCCATGTCCCCATGCTGGTGTCCTTCCAGGGGCCCCAGCAGTTGTGATGTTCCTCCATGGGCTTTGGATGCTCCTGACACGTTGTGTCCCCATCCCCACACCCGTGCTCCCAATGCTCCCAGGGTGATGAGTGCCCCTATGGCCAGGCACCTTTCACGTGCCCTACATGGTGGTGGTCCAATCCCAACCCAAATGTCCTCCTCTTTTTCCAGGTGCCCCCACGGTGTCAGTGATGCCACCAGGCCCTGTGACAGTGAAGGAGGGCAAATCCCTGAGCCTGGAGTGCCTGGGCCGGGGCGAGCCACGGCCACTGGTGCGTTGGAGCCGGCTGGGCTCCCGGCAGAAGGTGGAGCACCAGATGCTGCTGCACATGAACAGCCAGGCCATCCTGCAGGTGAGGGGCTGCCCAGGGGCACCATGAGGCACCAGCCAGTGCCTGGTGCTCATCCCCACCCTGTCCCCCCCCGCCCAGCTCTCCCCAGCCAAGATGGAGCACGCCGGGACCTACGTGTGCACAGCGCACAGCGCCCTGGGCTCGGCGCAGGCACGGGTGGATGTCAGCGTCGAGTCGGCACAGCAGCACCCCGGCGCACCCACGGTCACCGCACCCTCCACGGTCACCGTGGTGGCCGGGGACACCGCCACGCTGCACTGCACGGCCAGAGGTATGGGGAGCCTGGAGGACAGGGGCGGAGAAGGGAGGTCCTGAGCAGTGCCCTGACGCGCGGTGATGGGCGCGGTGTGGTCGTAGGTGACCCCGTGCCCCGGATCGAGTGGTCAAAGCTGCGGGCACCCCTGCCCTGGCAGCACCGCCTGGTCAATGGCAGCCTGGTCATTCCTCGTGCCGCGCAGCAGGACTCGGGCCAGTACATCTGCAACGCCAGCAACCCCCTTGGCTCCACCGAAGTCTTCGTCACCCTCGATGTGGAGAGTAAGAAGGGGACAGCAGGGGGTTGGGGTGCCCCTGGGCTCCTGCTGCCACCTCCACTGAGGCCATCGCCTGTCTTTCCTCTGCATGTGACTGCCTCCGTTGCCACTTCCACCCTTACATCCAGCCCTGCCTCGCAGGACCAGCCTCACTCCATCTCAGCACTCATCCTCTTCCTCTCAAGCTCCTCTCAAGCTCTGTCACCAACCCTTCCCGTGGATGTGTCCACCTGCTTGTCCCGCTCCACTTCTGCTCTCTCATCCATCCATTCATCATGGATGCATCCATGGCTCATCCATCCCTGCTCAAACCCATCTCTAGCTCTGCTCGTACCTCTCCTTCCATCCCTTCCTCATGGATCCATCCATCTCGTTCATCCCAGCACACACCCATCTTTCTATCTCCTAACATCCCATTCTTTCTTCTGGATTTACCCATCACTCATCCACCACAGCTCACGTCCATCTCTCCATCTCCACTCACACTTCTCCATCTGTCTTTTCCTTGTGGATTCGTCAATCCCAGCACACACCCATCACATCTCGTTACTCTTCTATCCATTTTGTCCTTGTGAATTCACCCATCTCTCATCCATCATGACTCACATCCATCTCTCCATCTCCTCTCAAACCCTCCAATCATCCACATCCATCCATCCACCCACCCACCCCTTTTTTCCTGGTGGATTTATCCACCATTCTTGGTCATTCCAGCCATCCATCTCTCCATCTCCTCTCATAATCCTCTATCCACCCCTTCCTCACGGATCCATCCGTATTTCATCCATCCCAACACACGCTCATCTCCATCATCCCCTATACCCTTCACCAACACCCTCCTTGCCCCGATTCCCCCCTTCCTGGCCCCGTCACGGTCTGACAGCTCCACCCACACCCCACAGCACCTCCATATGCCACCATTCTCCCGGAGAGCACAGCAGTGCGGCCAGGTGACGCGCTGCAGGTGCAGTGCCTGGCCCACGGCACCCCTCCGCTGCACTACAGCTGGGAGAAGGTGAATGGCAGCCTCTCGGCGCGCGCGGCCCAGCGCGCTGGCCTCCTCCGCCTCAGCTCCGCGGCCCCTGCTGACGCCGGCACCTACCGCTGCCTCGTCACCAACCGCGTGGGCACCGCTGAGGCCTTCGCCCGCGTGGCTGTTCATGGTGAGCCCCATCCCCGCCCGTGCCCGGCCTGGGTGCCGTTGGTGCTCTGCGCTGGGTAGCGGCGGTGACGCCGGATGCCCTCGGAGCTCTGCAGCCTGCCCAGGCAATCCCAGTGCTGGCGGGTGTGGTACTACATCCCAGGGCTGTGCATCCCACCCAGGTGGTGCCACTGGGTACCACTGGGGGTCTGCATCCCACCCGGGTGGTGCCATTGGGTACCTCTGGGGGTCTGCATCCCACCTGGGTGGTGCCATTGGGTACCACTGGGGCTCTGCATCCCACCTGGGTGGTGCCATTGGGTACCTCTGGGGCTCTACATCCCGCCCGGGTGGTGCCATTGGGTACCATCAGGGCTCTGCATTCCACCCAGGTTATCCTGGTGTTGCTGGGTACCCCCGGGGCTCTGCATCCCACCTGGGTGGTGCCATTGGGTACCTCTGGGGCTCTACATCCCGCCCGGGTGGTGCCATTGGGTACCTCTGGGGCTCTACATCCCGCCCGGGTGGTGCCATTGGGTACCTCTGGGGCTCTACATCCCGCCCGGGTGGTGCCATTGGGTACCTCTGGGGGTCTGCATCCCACCCGGGTGGTGCCACTGGGTACCAATGGGGCTCTGCATCCTTTCCAGGTGATGCTGGCGAAGGTGGGGACATGGCTGGCGGTCCCTTGGTGGTGCGGGTGACCCCAGGGAGCCTCGTCAAGGGGGTGGGTGGCACTGCCGAGTTTGCCTGCTCTGTCTCCGGAGACCCCCGCGCCCACGTGGAGTGGCTGAAGGAAGGTGGGGAGCTGCCCCCCACCCACAGTGTGCGGGACGGGGTGCTGAGGTAAGGAACGGGGGACAGGGAGGTGGGACCCCCCACGCTGGTCGCCCATGGGGTCCCTCACCCTGGCTGTGTCTCTGCGGGATGCCACAGCTGGCGCCAGCGGCGCAGGGCGTGTACGTGTGCCGAGCCAGTGCCCCGGGCGGGCAGGCGGAGGACAGGGCCACCCTCACTGTCCAGGGTAGGAGCATTACCCTGGCACCAGGGGATACATCCACCCCCTGACCTGTCCCCCACCACCAAGGGCACCTTGGGGCTCCATTTCCCTACACACACAGACACCCTGATATCTCTCTACACCCATGGACACCCCAGTGCCCCCCGTCTCGTCCCACACCCTGGTGGCCCCATGTCTCCCCATGCTCACAAGGACTCCCAACACCTCTGACCTCTCCCATTCCTGCAGCCACTTGTCCCACATCCCCTCAGGAACCTCATTTCTCCCTACCTCCCACTCCAGTGCCAGACTGCGATGCCTTCCTGTGCCAGGCGTTCACCCCAAATCCCCACTGTCCCCCAAGCTCTCCCCAGGGCCCTGATCAACATCCGGACCGCAGTGCAGACAGTGCTGGCAGGGACAGCAGTGGAGCTGGAGTGCCTGGGCTTGGGGGAACCCCGTCCCCACGTCACCTGGAGCAAAGTGGGGGGCCACATCCGCCCTGGAGTGCTGGTCCACGCCGGCACCCTCACCATCGAGCAGGTGGAGCGGGCGGACGCCGGGCAGTACCGCTGCACCGCCACCAACGCCGTGGGCACCGTCCAGTCCCACGTCATCCTCCACGTGCAAGGTGAGCACGGGGGACACCTTGAGGTGGGGATGCCCACCGGATGTGTCACCGCAGGCTGGTGACATCTTTGTGCATTCCCAGCCGCCCCTCAAATCGCCGGGCAGCCAGAGGTGAAGGAGGTTTCTCTTGGATCGGCGGCTGTTTTGCCATGCTTGGCGTCTGGCTTCCCAGTGCCAGAAATCACCTGGAGCAAGGTGCGATGGAGGGGTGGAGGGTGGGAACGGCAGGGGTTGTGGGGGCTGCTTGTGGGTGCTGATTCCCCTCTGCTGGGCCGCAGCTGGAGGGGGAGCTGCCGGCGGGTGCCAGGGTGCAGGGGAACGTGCTGATGCTGCCAGCCGTGCGCCCTGAGGATGCCGGCGTCTACACCTGCGTGGCCGCCAACCACCGTGGCCAGCAGACGGCTTACTACGTGCTGAAGGTCCAAGGTGAGGACAGACAGAGGGACGGATGGATGGATGGATGGATGGGAGCAGGGGTGATGTGCTCTCCCCCTCCTTAACCTCCCATCTCTGCAGAGCACGTGGTCCCCTATTTCGGGCAGTCGCCCCGCTCCTTCCTTCCGCTGCCCACCATCAAGGATGCCTACAAGAGGTTTGAAATCCTCATCACCTTCCGACCTGATGCTGCTGATGGTGAGCCCATGAGCCCCACATGTCCTCTGTCTCCCCTTTCGTGTCCCCTCCATCATTTCCCCCTCCCATCCCTCCTTCATCCTCCCCTCCCTTCATGCTCCACTTCTCCTTTATCTCCTGTTCTCTATTCATCTGACAGCCTCCAGTTTATGGGGGTTTCTCCTCCATTCTGGGAGGATTTTGGGGTCCCCTAGGACGTGTCCCCCACCTCAGGTTGGGGTCTGTACCACCTAATCCCCTGCCACCCCTCAGGGCTTCTCCTCTACAATGGGCAGCGGAAAAACAGCGGTGCCGACTTCATCTCCTTTGGGTTGGTTGGTGGACGCCCAGAATTTCGGTGAGGCCTAAGAGCGGGTGCTATGGGAGAAGTGGGAGATGGGTGCCAGCACTCACTCACACCCCTTGTACCCCCCAAAAAAACCAGGTTTGATGCTGGTTCGGGCATGGCCACCATCCGTCACCCCACAGCACTGCGGCTGGGCGAGTACCACACCGTGCGGCTGCTCCGCAACCTCACCTGGGGCTCGCTGGGCCTGGACGGGCACCCCGCTGTGAATGGCACCTCCCAGGTATCAGTCTGGGGGTGAGGTGCTAGTGAGGATGGGGGGCTCAGGGTGCTGCAGGTGGTGCCCACCCTCCTGTGTGTGCCTGCAGGGGAAGTTCGCGGGGCTGGATCTGAACGAGGAGCTGTACCTGGGCGGGTACCCCGACATCGGCGCCGTGGCAAAGACGGGGCTCAGTCGTGGTTTCGTGGGTGAGTGAAGGGTTTTGGGGGGGGGCACCAGGGTGAGGGGACGCTGAGCATCGTGTGACAGTTCTGCGCGTCTCTGCCACCCCACAGGCTGCGTGCGCCAGCTCCGCATCCAAGGGGAAGAGGTGGCCTTTGGGGACATGGACCTGCAGGCACACAGTGTCACCAACTGTCCCACCTGCCAGGACCGGCCATGCCAGGTGAGGATGGAGGGGAGGAGGTGATGCCCACCCACCCCTGCCCACTGCTGACACCCGTCTCGCCCCTCACCCAGAATGGTGGTGTGTGCCAGGATGATGAGAGTGGCACCTACGTCTGCCGATGTCCCCATGGCTTCACCGGCAGCAACTGCGAGTACTCACAGGCTTTGCACTGTCACCCAGGTAGGTGACACCTCTCCCTCCACGGGGACATCAGGCCAGGGTCCCTTCAGGATGGGTGCTCATGGCTTCTCGCCCTGCAGAGGCATGTGGGCCTGATGCCACCTGTGTCAACCGGCCGGATGGGCAGGGCTACACCTGCCGCTGCCACCTGGGCAAGACTGGGGAGAGGTGCACCGAGGGTGAGTGATGCAGGGACACAGCTGGCACCATCGTGGGACATGGGGACGGGGTGGGGATCACCCAGGGAAATGGGGTCATGACTGGGACCACCCTGGTGATGTGGAGATGGGGATGGGATGGCTCTGGGTACCGCGGTACACGTGTACACTGGCAAGAGATAAGGACCAGCCTGGAAAATGGGCACCATGGGGATGAAAGGCTGGGGATGGATGGATGGATGGATGGATGGATGGATGGTTGAGGGATGGATGGATAGATAAGGGGTGGATGGATGGAT
>VWZN01014384.1:10031-23121 GCA_013396955.1 Regulus satrapa
AAAAATAACAAAACAAAACAAAACAAAACCCAAAAAACCACCCCAAACAAAACAAACAACAAACAAACAAACAAAAACCCCACCAAAAACCACCAAGCTGAAAGATCTTCCCATTGATACTCGAAAATAAAAAGCATGTGAAAAAGAATGAAAATGTGTAAATCATATGTAAACTAATAAAATAAATGAACCAGAGAGCCCTTTTATTTCCACTTCTCTTAGACTTGCTGATTATTTCTGTAACAACTTAGGGGTAAAACCCTATATCAAATGACCCCATATAATTGCTGTCATATCTGTATAATTGCTACTGTTCAAAATCCCACTGTATTGGAATTCCAGAATTCCCCTCATCCCCTTTATTTTTCTCTGGCTTTACTTGCCTGTAGTTGCAAATTACATGCTTATCTCCCCAAAAGGTTTAAAAAGCCTAATATATCCATGTAAAAGAGAGATCATAGTGACAATTGAAAGGATCTCTTGAATTGCATCTCTTCTAGTGGTCTTGTTCAAGCTGTGCTACATGATTTCTTTGTCAAAGGGTGAGAAATGCATCGTGTGCCCTCTGAGCTCCTTGTCTTTAGGGACTGGGGAGTACAAAGCAGAGTGAACTCTGATACCACAAAGATACCAAGATAAACATATTTAGCAATTATCCTCAGTGTTATGTGGGAAAGATCAAGCAAAACTAATCAATTTTTCCAAATCTGAGATTCAATCTCGCTTAAAAAAAAAAAAGAAAAAAAGAAAAGAAAAGAAAAAANGAATAATGCCAAAAACCTACAGACATTTGCTTGAGCAAATCAGCAAAGCTGCACATCCTCTCTGCTTTGAACAATGCTTACTTCTAATAGCCTAAAACTATGGGTAAAGGTTCATTTTTAGACTTACATATTTCTGCTATCTTGCTTGATGTTTTCCTAAGGCTAATCTTTTATGTTGTGCTCAGCTCTATCACTGCCTGCTCTTCCTGACTTTTTACTTTCTGGGATTTTCCCATTCTGAGATTTGCTTTCGCACAGACTTTTAGGAGTTTTATCCCCTTCCTATTTCCCACTGGCAGACACACACCAGCTCCAGCCTCGCACAGCAGCCCAGTCACAGCATCACCATCTCCTCTGAGCCTGCAGAGGTTCCTACAGCTGATATTTGCAGAGCTGCCAGCCTCGTGGACAGCAGAGCCATGCCAGGACCCTGCATTATGCATTAAGGTCCTTGGTTTTCACCCGTGCTGGAGAAATTCTGCTGCACTTCGGTGGGGTCTTGCCACCAGCTCCAGTGCTGTCAGCAGCCTGACAATTTTCTCCCAAACTCATCCTTTTGAGGGCTCTGTGCCAACCCAAGGTGTGCAGGAGGAGAGAGGTGGCAAATTTAGATATTGGTATGGATATTTTTGAAGGAGGGTCTCGTAAAGAACAAACAGAGTTTATTTTTTTGCAGACCTAACCTTGGGTTTTTTCAAACAGCTTGTACGAGCAAGATTTATGGTCTCACTGTTTATGGGTGGCTATATTTGAGCAATTTTATATGTGCAAAGTGCATTTAAGCTATATATTTTAAAAACTTCCATTGCTTAGGAAAAGTCTGAAGGTGGGAATGGATTGTCTAAAGCAGGTGTGTTAGCCAGAGCCATCAATTAAGCCTTTGCCTGCTTAATCCCTTTTCATAAAAGGATTTTATGGTTGTGCATCAGAGGTGACATGTATCTATCAGTCCCAACTGTTTGCAAATTTAGAATGCACAGATCTTGTTGACAACTGTGAATTGCTATCTGTTCAGATTGGCCTTTTGACAACACACCTTATTCACTCCCCTTCCTTCATGGAACTTGATTTTGTATTAAACTCTTTTGTTTAAAACCCTCACTTTCGCACTGGATTGCACGTGTTTGGAACGGGCTGTCTCAAATCTCCATCATGTTAACTGTGTTACAAAACCCAGCGAATTAAAGGAGTCCTGCACCTTTGTTTGATGACTTGATGTCTCGAGGAAGCAGTTGTCCTGAAATCAATGCTGCCCCAAAGGAGTCACTGAGTAAATTTATGCTTTTAATCCCCCCCCGGTGCTCGTCCAGCCTGGCAGCCGTGGAGGAGGTCAGGGGAGGTAAAGCTGTGTTTCTTAAACTGCAGCAGGCCTGAGAAAACCTGGTTCACCCTAATTACTGCCAGCCCAGGCTCAGCATCCCGGCATCCTGCCTTGTGCTTCAGAGAGCCCGGCAGCCCCGTGCACCTGGGGGAAGTGAAACACAATTTTTGTGTGCTTTCCACTGCCATGCCCTGGCAGGGGAGGGAGTGGCAGTCACCTGGGATGCAGCTGGATTTGCCTTTGGGATGAAATCCTCTGAAGTGAAGCAGCTTAGCTGCCTTTTGTTGATAACCCCACCTGCTACGTGGATCAGGCACCAAACGGGCCTGGCCATGTGTGGCACATCTGTGACATCTTCCTTGCCAAACGGAGCCCTGGGCAGAATAAAGAAGATCTGTGCCCTGTGTGGGTCGAGTTCCTGCCTTCCTCTTGCAGTGGCATCTGTGTTCTGCCCAAACCCAGCCCTACAGCTGATAAATTCTTTAGTTTTGGTTAAATGCACCGAGCTCTCCACCTGGAACTTGTTGTGCCCATGTGGCCCAACCAGTCTGGGTGCTGAGAATAATTTCCTAAAGACCAGCCTACAGTTTAGTTTCCTTCATGGATCCCTATTTTTCTGCGTGCCCCACAGCCTTCACAAATTTTCCATTTTATAACAGTAGAGTTTCTGACACTGCCTCCCCTTGAATTCATTTCTGCATTTGTAAAAGTGTGACTGTACATGAAAATGTTAAGCAAATGGTGCTAGACATTTTCTACACTTTGAAGGAAAATGTTTCCATCCAAGCATGTGGGAATTCTTAAATATTTAATAATAATAATAATAATAATAATAATAATAATAATAATAATAATAATAATAATAATAATAATAATAATATTTTTTAAAGTGTAGAGTATTTGAAATAATGAAGATTAACACATACTGAGAGTTTCTGGGTTAAGATTCTCCTCTGAGTAGGTTTGTTCCTTGTGACTTCAGAACAATGAATTGTGTAAAGATGGTAAATAGTCAAAATATACACTCCATTATTATTTAGGTAGAGGCTGAATTTACTGACACAAAGTTGCACTTGGCTAAATAGAAAACATCATTGATACAAGGGGAAATGTGTTCCTGCTGAGCATACACTTTCTTCAAAAGAATATGCAATATTTTAGATAAAATATCCAGAATCAAACACTTCTGAAAATGCATGTGATTAAGAATTATGATTAGAAGCAGAAAATAATGCTCTGAATTTACTCCCCTCCCCCTGGTTTCTATTATTAATGATGTAGAACTTCACCTACAGAAATAAACCTTGAGGAGACCCTAGCTTTTAAGTGCTTTTCATCATGTACAGGCCACTTCTTTCTTTCTTTTATTTTCCAAATAATGAGCATAATTTTATGACATGCATCTCACATATCTTATAAAGAACAAAATACTGCCTCAATTAGAGAGAGACTTGAGCTACAAAAAGACTTAAGTGTTCAGCATTCATTGTCTTCCTTCAGGCTGCGAGGATAAGGCATAACCTCTCTCCTGATGGTAATTGTTTGCTGCATTTACCACATTCATTTTCCCTCCCTCTCAAAATAAGGCTGAAGAGGGATGGAAGAATAGGAATGGCTTCAGCAAGAGGGATTGAGCAAGCTTTATCCTCAAATATTACATAGCATTCCACAGAATTTGTAGGAGTCATCCTCTGCATTAATAGTGTTGGCAGTCTGCATAATATTTGACTAGAAAATGCTACACTTTATGAATTTAAAACTGCATCGCTGAAAGTGAAAGGAAGACCTGAATTAGAAACAAACTTAATTTTTTCTTAGTGCATTTTCATGATGCGTCCTTTCTAGGCAATATTCTCAGAAAAGCATGGTTATAGACTCACAGAATGGTTTGGGTTGGAAGGGACCTTCAAATATCATCTCATCCCTGCCCTGCCATGGCAGGGCCCCCTCCCCCTGTCCCAGTGTCCAGCCCCAGTGTCCAGCCTGGCCTGGGGCACTGCCAGGCATCCAGGGGCAGCCCCAGCTGCTCTGGGCACCCTGGGCCAGGGCCTGCCTGCCCTGCCAGGAACAATTCCTTCCTAATATCTAATCCAAATCTACTCACCTTCATCTTAAGGTGAATTCCCCCTTGTCCAGTCATTGCTTGTCCTTGTGAAAAAATCTCTCTGCAGAACGCCTTTATGTGCAGGAAAGCTGCTCAAAGGTGGTATCCAATATTTCTACTTCCTTACTTCCAATTACATTTGGATTAAGATCAACAAGCACCTTTCAGGGACCACAATATATTAAAATCCTGCAGTACATACTGAATTTCAGATGCAAGCTGATGGAATCAGAACAGAAAACAAAGGGGCATGAAAGAAACCACTGTACCCAGAGGTGAACACAGAGCTGATGGCACTGAAGAGGCTAGAGGAAAAAAAAAACCCAAAACTTTGTGTCTCTGGGGGACTCATAGATCTGTCAAAAAGTCCTGACCAAAGAAATGTACAAGCACAGAAAGGCTGAATATTATTGTGTTCTTGTTTGGTGGTGAAATTCAAGCAAAAGAGGCACCTACAGATGTGCAAGACACACAACTGGCTATATTTTAGAGCTAGATGGGCTTCAGATGATGAACTGCCCTCTTCACTCACGTAATTGTGTCAGAACAAGGCAGGTGGGACAGTGCAATGCAGGAATAATCCTCGCCTGGTGGGCTGGGGGCTGCTCACAGCCTCAGTGACACCAGCAGACCCATCCTGCAGTGGCACTGGGGATTTCCTTTGGGTCTCCCCAGGAAAGGAGGAGCAGATTTCTGCTCCTCTTGCAGAGAGAAGGGGCAGATTTCCCTCTGCCATGGCTATCCAGAAAGGCTGGGATGGGGATGGTGAGGGTGCCCCAGTCCTCCCTGTATGCCACATCTTCTGGTGGCCACTGCAAGCATGTGCCAGAGTGGAAAGGGCACCATCAAAACTGCAGGCACGAGGGAGAAAAAACCCTGGAAAGTTTGTGCCCCAGTTACTGCCTTCCCTGAGAACAGCCTGTGGCACATCCTCTCTGGCTTGCAAATAAATCTGATGTTTCTCTTCCCCTGTCTCTCGTGTTCCTCACCTTTTATCTAGCGCCTGTTTTTCAAGTATTCGCATGGCAAAACCAAACAGTGTTTTCTGGGTAAATAAGCAGAGTAACACAGAACGTATTAAGCAAGCGCTGATTTTTCATTGTACTGAGAATTAACTCTTTGGTCTTTTTTTCCTTGTCAGCTGCAAGGAATAATTAACATCGGACAAAGAACGAGTGCCACTGTAAGGAGCAGCACAGCTGAGATCTCTTGTCTCATTTGCAATTATGCCTGGAGCTAACAGGATCACATAGCAGGCTGAGATCCTGCATAATTAGTTAAGAGACTTCAATGTAATAGGAACAGGGAAAAAAAAAAGGTCATGGTGAGGAGGCAGACAGAGATGCCAGTCATGCAGCTGTGCCTGCTTCTGCATTTTGCAGTCTGTGCAGCAGTCCCAGGCCAACCTGAGCACTTACCCCTGACAAAACCCACCACACCTGCACACACCTGTGTGGGGCTGTGCTGCCCTGGGGAGGGCAGGGAAAAGGGGCCTCTTACAGCTCTGCTCCTCCTGCTTCTGCAAACGTACCTCGAATCCCAGCTTGCACAGTCAGACACTCCTCTCCTCACTGCCCCTTAACTCCAGTTTAATAAAGGCTGTGGACTGGCAGGCATGGGAATTGTCTTTCCTCTTCTCAAAGTAACTAATTCTCCTGGATGCACTCAGGTTGCTTCAAGATGAAAACAGATAAAGAAGAGGCCCCTGTGAAATAGTTAAGATGTGCATTAAGGCAACATTGACATTTGAGATAACTTCAGCCAGAACTGTGTCATGTGAATGAGTATTTCAAGCAGGTCGGCTATAAAATTGATTTAAGTTCATTTCAGTAGGGGTAACTCAACTGCTCAGAGCCAGACCATGCTTCTTAGAGACTGGGAGACCTGGAGAGTCACAGCACTGCTGGGGGATTAAGTTCAGATGAAGATCTACCCTTTCCCCCCTCCTGTTCCCCTGTAATGAATATTGAGCCCAAATAAATTGGATAAAAAGCAATAAAACCAAATTCTGTGCTGCACAGGGTTGGGGCAGCCCTTTTGAATGGGAGGTGCTGGCTCTGCCCGTGCTGTTTTTGGCAGTGGAGCTCAGAGCTCACAGAGCCTCGTGGCTGGAATAGCTGCAGGCAGGGGCCAGCCCTGTCCTGTCTCCTTCCACGCTTCCTTCAGTTTCTGTGTGCTCTGAACCACGGAGAGAACGCCAAGCCAACACCACGGGGAGGCTCCGAGATTCTGAGGCAGACTGGGAGCTGGAGACACCTTCAGCGTGACTCCACCAGCGTTTCTGATCTGTTCCTAAAATCTCTGCCAGGGAAGGACTGCTGAAACCCCACCTTTCCCCACTGCTTGAAGTGCAAGCACCAGGATCTGTGTAAGGTCCTCTGGGATCAGGGCTGGTACAGTCAATATTTTCACTGCTGAGCTAGGGGAAAGGCCCCTGGGGAAGATGATAAATGGGAAAAGGGAAGGTTATCAAAGTGCCTCTCCCCAGCACAGCCTGATGCACACATTCCCTGGTTTGAAGTCTGTTACACTGGCCACAGAGAACCAGCCCAGACTGTCTCGAGACACTGAAGGAATATTAATAAGCCTTTGCCTGTTCAATCAAAACACTCCTTTGCCGCAGTTCAGGAGATGATCTGGGCTGCAAAACTGTCAATAAATATATTCAGTTGATTCACTGTGGCATTGGAATACAACAAAAAGGCTCATTAGTAGGTGCAGAGGGCTCAGAATAAGGTAAAAAAGGCAGCTCTGAGAAGGTCCTCAGTAATTTACCAGCAAATTATACCAATGGAGATTTTCACAAGACAGTGCAAGACGATTTCAGCATCAGTTGTGAAAGATACCAGGTGAGAAGTAGGGAGTGTTCTTTGGAGCCCTGGTGATACAGAGCTGTTGGGTGGCTGAGAGGAGCACAGCACCTGTCAGAAACCACAACCACCGCTCACACTGGGACATCAGTGACACGTGCCACTCTCCTCCAACCTCAGCAAGGTCCTTACTTCTGTGAAGTGGCTGCTGGGTAGCAAGGTGCTTGCACATCTGACTATTTTCTGGTAGCATCAAGGGGGTATCAGGGAGCCCTTCCCTTTGGTGTGAGGGGGATGCCAGAGGCCTCACAACTCATTTTGGAGTTTTAGCACTCCACTATCTGACTTCAGGAGAAGGTTCATCCATCCAGGCAGCCTGAACACATGACAGACATGAATCCGAATAGAAAGCAACCCATTGGAGAAGAAATTAACCACAAATGCTTTTTTTTTTTATTTTTTATTTGCAGGCCAGAGGAATGCTTGCGGCAGAGGTGAGGGAAAAAAGACTGCTAAACGTTTTTAAAAATACCCAAAACGTTTCAGTTGAAGTGCAGTCTTTTATGCCACGGAGGGATTAACTGGGACATGTTTGCCAAGCCATTCCTGCTGCCCGCTCCGTGTTTGCAGATGTAAAACTGTGCGTGCCATTCAGGCAGCTCAGCTGGGATCAGGGGCGAGTTTTCCTTCACCACATCACACCCAGCCCCTGGGCTGCTCTGGTTTGGAAGCCTGGCTTTGGGCTCCCAGAAATATTTGGGGAATGTGGCCGTTACTGAGTGAAAAAGCCACTTGTGAATAGCTGGTCTCACTGCCACAGCTGAACAACACTCTCTGTGTCATGGCTCAGGAGCTGGAAAGGTGGAGCAGCCAATGCAGGTGGTGAGTGGCATGTGCTATATATGTATATTATGTAAATATTGGGTCAGATCCTTCTGGAAGCCACTCTGACTCCCATCTTTGTGAACCAGAAAAGTTCCTCACTAATTCCGGTCACTGGTCAGGGATGGTTCCTGAAAAATATGAAAATGAAGTAACTTGTAAATCCCTCAGTAAAGGGAAAAGTGGCTTTAAAATAAAGAAGCACTTCTGACTTTCAAGTAATGCTGCCCATTTACGTGAGAGCTTCTAAGGAAAGGTAACTGGGGACAAACTTTTAGTCAGGCCCATTTGTGACTGGACAAAGGGGAAAGGGTTTTAACTCAAACAGGGTCAATTTAGACTAAATATAAGGAAGAAACATTTTGCAGTGAGGGCAGTGAAACACTGCTGGAAGATGTTTCCCAGGGAATGGTGGCTGCTCCATCCCTGGAAACACTCAAGGTCAGGTTGAATGGGGCTCAGAGTGACATGGTCTGGTTCAGGGTGTCCCTGCCCATGGCAGGGGAATGGATTGTTTGGGCTTTGAATGCCCCCTCCCACCCAAACCATTCTGTGGCAGCAAAACAAAACACCCACAAAGATGCACTGTTCTCCCCATCCTCATCATTTTTTCTTAAATGGAAGAAACTTGTATCAGCATACATCAGAAAAACAGCTAGATTAGGTTGATGAGGTTAATTACTTCTTCATAATACTAATTCCATTTTTTCTCTCTATTCTCAGATGAAATATGACATATGTGACTCAACCTGTAAAAAATGCATATATATATGTATAAATATGTACATATATATATTTATATGTATAAATATGTATGTAAATGTACGCTGCATATTCACACGAACAACCCATGCTTTAATTGCTTAATCAAAAATTCCCTGTTAATGCCTTTTCATTCTCAGAAAGAAGCTGTGAACACACACTTCAGAGGAGCTGTGAGCCTGTTATAGTAGCCTGAGTCACATGTAATAAAGGAATTTCTCCAGGTCAAAAATAGTAGAGTCACATCCTTCAAGAGAAAAAATGAGGGAAGAACACCAACTGCTCTCCCCTGTGTCCAGTGTGGTAGCTGCACCATAGAACCCATCAGACTTCCCAGGCACAGCTTGTCCTCAGTGGAGTCATGTGAAGATGTCAGAAGTAGTCTCCTTATTTTCCATGGGCCTTGGCACAGTTTCCAGAAGGATCTGCTCTATCTTCCCACAGGCCCTGCCCACCCTGTATTTCCCTGGGCGTCCTTTAATTCCCTTATTAAAAATTGGGGTTATTTTTCCTTTTTTAGGGCCAGTGAGACCTCCACTAGACTGCCACGACTTCTCAAATACGATCAAGAGTAGCTTAGCCACTTCCCTTGGCAGTTTCCTCATGCCCCCATGACGTGAGGGAATCCTGTCAGGTCCCATGGCCTTGGGAACCTTCAGGCTCCTTGGATGCTCTCCAGCCTCATCTCCTCCTACACTGAGCAGTCCTCCAGCCTCTCCCTTCTCCTTCTGCACCTTGGGCAGTGTGACCACCTCTCGGTGGAACTGAGGCCAGTTGCTGAGCACCTCGGCATTCTCCATGTCCTGGGTCTCCCACTTTCTTCTACAGTGGGCCCACATTTTCCCTGCTGTTCCTTTTGTCACCAACATACCTACAGAAATGTGTTGTCCTTTATATCCTTGGGAAGATTTAACTCTCTCAGGGCTTAACCTTTCCTAATCTGATCCTGGACAACTCCTCTGTATGCCTCCCAGGCTAGCTGTGATTGCTTCCATGCTCTAGATATTTCATTTTTGCGTTTTCTATTTCTCCAGGAGCTCCTTATTGATCCACACAGGACTCCTGACATCTTTGTCTTATTTTTCTCTTTGCTGGGATATTTTGCTCCTGAGTTTGGAGGAGGTGATCATTGAATATTAATCAGCTTTATTGGGCCCTGATTCCCTTCTGGACTTAAAACCTAAGTGCTTGACTAAGCAGATCCCTGAAGAGGCCAAATCATCCTCTCCTGATGTCCAGGCCATTGAACTTTTGTGCCTTCCTCACCATCCAAAGGATTTTGAATTCCACCATTTCATAGACACCACAGTCCCTCTTGGCAGGTTTAATATTTTGGAAGTCAGAAAGAAAAGGCAGGTGGGATTCATTATTAGTTATTGGGAAGGAATTGTTCCTGGCAGGGCGGGCAGGCCCTGGCCCAGGGTGCCCAGAGCAGCTGGGGCTGCCCCTGGATCCCTGGCAGTGCCCCAGGCCAGGCTGGACACTGGGGCTGGACACTGGGACACTGGGAGGGGCCCTGCCATGGCACGGGAGGGTTGGATTAGATATCTTTAAATTTAAGATTTATATATTAATATAGGAAATTTAGATATTATTATGTACACATAATATATAAGTATGTAATATATATTCATATGTATGACATTAAAAATATAATAATATAATTTAAATTTCTTTATAATTTATAACCCAACACAACCCATGATTCTCATTTGGGGTGGTTGAAGTCCTGCTTGTGGACCAGGGCTTGTGAACACAGGGCAGCTCCTGTCTCTCCATAGAGGGGCTCATTGACTCTTTCTATAGTCTGTGGCATGTTCCTACCACTCTGTCACCTGTCCCTGCTNGTGACACATCCCAGCTCCAGAGCCACCTTTCCCTGCCCTGTGGCACATCCCAGCTCCAGAGCCACCTGTCCCTGCTCTGTGGCACATCCCAGCTCCAGAGCCACCTGTCCCTGCCCTCCCTCTCTGTGTCCTCTCCTTCCCCATCCCAGCAGAGCTCCATGAACTCCAGCTGGTCTTTGACTAGAGGTGAGATCCCCTCCTTGTCTCCCCTGCCTGTCCCCCCTAAGGAGCCTGTGACTGCGCTCCCCTCTCACAGAAACTTCAGAAGGGTAAATCCATCCCAGCCAGACCTCGTGCAAGCCCACATGTGTGTCAGACCAGAGCACCTACATCACACTGTCTGGCACTTTCACCAGAAAATGGCATGCATCACTTTTTATGGGCCCTTTGATCTTGCCTCAATGCATCACATGTATATTTTATGCAGTCTGTGTACTTGATTGCATTTATTGTGGTCAAGGTAGCACAATACACTTTTCCACAGCCCCTACCGACCTCTCACAGCATCCCAGGAAACAAACACATTAATTTAGTCTGCTTTTGATTTTCCAGTCTGATGCCAATGACTAGTGACCTTTCCTAGTGCATTTTGAGGGTTGATTTCCTCCATCTAGCCAGGAGTGTGCTTGCTGACCCATCATCTGATGTGCGACCCCAGATAACCTCCAGCTGGAAAACCAGAGACAGAAATGTTCTTGTGACAAAGAGGCTGTGCTCTGGCCATCCTCCCCACCTCCTGTGCCCCACCTGTGTTTCTCCAGGTGGTTCATGCTTCCTGTACACTCCCACACACGTGGAGTCTAATTCCAGTTTGATACAAACTACATAAAAGCCTGATTATTCTTACCCGCATACACCAGTAAAATGCGTTTTTCTGCTCTCCTAGCAAGCTAAATTGTGAGACAAAGACATGTTCCTGAGCTCTCCAATTCAGAGGAATTTAAAAATGCATATTTACCATGGTATAACTATCACTGAAAGTTAATGCAGTCATAAAGCTGCACAACAAAGTCTTGTGCAGTTCGGCCTTTTATACTTTGGATTCTTAATCTAAGGCAGTCCTATGCATTCTAAAGTATCTCTCCATTAAGAAAATAATGCAAATTATACATAAAAAAGAAAATACTCTGGGATCAGTAAAATTGTCTTTATTTAGTCCTATTTAAAAATCATCTTCTAATTTGTCCTACTTGATTTGTAAGACTAAGTGATCACTGGGCAGACTGACCTCCTGCTATTAATTTTAAGGTATAAAATAAGCATAATCATGTTTTCCACAGAAGTGTCAGAGACTACTCATTTCATGATGATGTAGAGTGTTGATACTCATGTTAAACCCTTGAGCTCATTATCAACAGATATGGGAGGATGGACATGGATAAATAGTTGCTGTTCTGAAGAGATTTACTCATTATTTTCTCTTGTCTTCACTAGAATTCCTGGGGATATATGTTATGAAGAATTTCAGGAAACCCCACTTTTCAGTTCTTCAGGAAAAGTCTCCATGTTTGGCAAAACAGTTGCAATTTATAACTAAAAGTTAGAAAGCTTCAAAATGCAGAAATTTACGATTGGAGGGGTAATAATCACACATCATTCTCAAAAAAAGCCAACCAACTAAAAAGCTAAACCAACTAAAACCCAACAAACAAACAAACAGACAACCAACCAACCAACCAACCAACCAACCAACCAACCAAACAAACAAACAAACAAACAAACATCCTTCTCAGCTGCTGCTACTGGGGATTTTTTATTTATAATGGCTATTTTCAATNCCCCCCAAAAAAAAAACCCCAAACCCACCTCCTCTTCTTACGTGCAGCATTTTATTCTCACTTTTGTGATTGGTAGAGATGTGTAGTAAGGGAAAACTGCAATTTTGTGACTTTTCTGCTGAAAGACAACATTCTGTAGTGAGTGATGAGTGCTGAGACTGCATGTCAGGCAGACATTGTCACCAGTGGGTGCTTGTGGATGGTTTTTGTCTCTAAAGGATGATTTTTGGAGAAAGGACACAAGCTGAAACAGTTATAAAACGAAAGGATGTATATTTATGGGCTCATCCAAGGTGTAAATCACTGAAGTTTCATCTCTCTTCAGTGAACAGAATATTTTTATGTAATTTAATTGTTTAAGTGGTTTGGGAGTGAATGGCTTTTTCATGCGCTACCTTAATCTCTAAGCTTCTTCAGAAATTGAAATTATAGAGTTAACAGATATAAGATATTTTGAGAAGCAGACTGCACAACAAATAAAAGAGAAAAGGGGAAAGGCTGCAAGCAAACACAGCTCTGCTGTGGCATCTCATAGCAGGTCTGGGCTGCAACCACTGCTTACCTTCTCAGAAATTAATTTGCCTATGCAGGAGTGGAGGAGAGAGGATAAGGACTGATAAACATCCCAGGAAATTTGACTCACAGGAAATGAAATTGTAATTTTACATTTCTGGTGCTCATTCAGGGAGCAGCGGGATAGAAAAAAAAAAAAAAATCTTAAGACTCATTCAAACTAACAGTTTTCCGTTTTTTTTTTTGGGGGTTTTTTGGTTTGGTTTTGTTTTTTTTTGTTGGTTTTTTTTTTTTTTTTTTTTTTTTTTT
>VWZN01014385.1:9931-47507 GCA_013396955.1 Regulus satrapa
TAAAAATTTTATTGTGAACTACATTTAAAACTACATTTAGGGGGAGAGAGTTAACTTGCCTTTTTCAAATATAAGTATTTTATTTTCTCCCCTCTTTCCCAAGACATAGCACACTAACTTTGTTCAGGAGCATGAGAGTCTTGCCATATTGAGGAAACTCATAGACCAATTTTGTTGATTTTTCTTGGTATAGAAGTTTATTTTCTTGTTTATTTTATGAAAATGCCAAGAAAATTAGTTAACAAAAGCTAACAAAAGTGGAACTCAATGCAGTGGGAGGGATAAAATATTAATGTAGTAACAAAGTGAGAACTCAAATGATTTTGCAAGTGTAATTGTTTTTAATGGTAAGTCATCTTGAATCTGAGTGATTTTATACACTCCTGAGGGTTTGAGATTGGACACTATTTGAAAGAGAAATGGTAAAAAAAGCAGAACAAAGTGTATATATTTCTATGTAAATAATATCCACATAAATATGATGCAGAGATAATTCAGAAATTATTCTGAAATAGTTCTTTTATGCCAAACAACTGTTTAGGCTTTCTGCAAAAATATGGAAATCTATCCTTGTTCTATTACATTATCCTATTTGTAGCAACCAAATTGGATTTTTTTTTCCTAAAATATTATGTGTAAGAGTGATCCACATACCTAGCCTTTGCTGTTTCTAAGGCATTGCTTTTATTTTTCAGCAGCTGCACCTGCTGCACTGACAGTGGCCAAACAGCAAACACAAGACTTGGACAACAGCTAAGAACTTGTAATTTCATTTTCAGTCAATCTGAATTACATTCTAACGGGAATGAAAAGGCATTTTCTTTCAAAAAGCAAAGTTTGAACATACAGGTCTAGCATAAATTATATCTATATATGCATTCTAAAGTTTCATTATAATTTTTAATATATTGAAATACCTGCAAACAAATAAGTGGTAAAAAAACTGAGTTGCAGTCAATGGGATTTTTTTTTTCAAATTGTAAGAAACATAACTGACAAAGCTGGAAAGGATTCAGTCAGAAGACTCAAGTCAAATGATCTTTGTGAAGGAGCTTAATTTTTTAATAATTAGTAGAATTGACTCTTTGTCCCATGATGGTCAGTTATTAAAATCTCTTCTGGCCTTTAGCATTGTCAGTATTTTGATTACGAAAGGACTGTTTTCCTGTACTGCCAGCCTGAAATGTCTACTTGAGTTTAAGACACTGTTTTTCTGTGTGGTTTCATGCAAAATCTCCCACATAAAATTCTAAACTTGTTGTTGTGGCTTTTCTTTCATAATTAAAAATGAAACAAAGCAAAACAAAGCAAACCACCAACTTCTGAAAGTCACTGTTAGGAAATAGTTGTACAAGTGTAAAATGGATCAGGCCAAGTCAGTGTGAGTGGAGTTTTTGCAGTCAGTTCAATCCTTCACATACTGAGGAAAAGAACTGACTTCAACCTGGTGAGTAAACTGACTGGCTGCAGTGTCTCTGATGTATGTAATCCACTTGATTTCATTAAATGTTGACAATTTTATGACTTCTATAGGAAATTACCTAGATGTGCAGCAATAGTGTCTTGGATTGGTTTTTTTGGATTTTTTTTTNTTTCTCACTAATGTAGTTCTCTCTGAGAAGGTAATGTAATTCCTGAGGATCTAGCTTTCAAAAGCCAACAAGGCTTACAAAAACCAGAGAGATTAATTAAGTTTAAATACATCCATACATACATTTCTAGTTTACTTTTACACAGTGCACTCTTTGAGAGAGAAAGGGCACAAATTAGGATAAATTTAATTTTCCATTGCTTTTCCACTTACAGCTTGGAAACAGGTCATTACTTAACTTCATGTGGCTTGCAGCCTGAAAGAAAGTGGGAACACATTATTGTATTAGTGTGGCAATAAACAATCCCAACTGGTTTTCTTCTTATTGATAATGATAACTCATGTCTTTGTATAGGCCACGGATATCTGAATATCTTTTGTAGGGAGGAGGTAAAGAGTCTTTGCTATTGCTACGTAAGTTTCATCTTGACAGAAAATTGTATTTGCCACAGAACAAGGTATTTTCCAGCTTAGCAATAACTTTACTGATGTCTTGCCTTGTTTCTGAGATGCTGCTGAGTATTTTTTTATCTTAAGAACAGAAGACCATTCCTGACTGTGCCAGGCAAGACTGCAATTGTATCCACATGACCATTTCAATCTGTCAAAACTTGCATTAAGTTGGTGGATCCTATTAACAGGGAACCGATAGATTATTTTTCCTAAATTTTGGTATTAGTCATATTAGGATTCCTAAACTACTGTGGTAGAGATAGAGAGGTTTTGGTCTGAGTGTGAGCATATTTTTTCTGAGCCAAGGACAAACTGCACCCAAACACATTTGGGCAAAATATGACTCGGTCTGCACTTGTCCTTATTTTGTAAAAATGATTGTATTGCAGCTAGCATTACCCTTGTATATGGTAGCAGACTTCTGAAAAACAGCTTATTTTTTTACTCAAATTTAGACACTTTGCTTGAGAGAAATACAGTATTGTCTTCAAACAATACTACTATAAAGTTAGTACTTTAGAACTGTTGTCACGGTACCATTTGATTAGGTAATTTTAATTTTACAGGTTTATGACAGGTTTTGGTATCAGTCTGTATATACGAATTTCTGACTTTCTGAATCTGAATTTCTAATTTTGTAGACACAGTCTGTCTAACTGTTTTCTTTCAGTTGAATTAGATTGTTGTCCCCATTCTGGCTGCTGTGGGACTTTGCCAAAATATGTCAGTTATTTGTTCTTTCTGTAACTTCAAATAGTGTCTGAGTAATGATCTGACCTTGTTTACCAGCATCCTTGAGTAAGTGATAGAACTCTTTAGGGAGAATTAAAGTTCCAAAAGGTTTTATTTATTTTCCTTCTGCTTATTTGTGTACATTATAAGTGCACAAACTGAAATGTTTTGAGAGAGTATTTAATAATCATTATTCTCATTAATGTGCCTGGTACTGTGCCCAAAACTAATCTTAATTGGTGCACTTCAGAAGATGTGTACTAATTGGAAAGAGTCCAGAGCAAACAAACAGATTTTATCAAACATCTAGAAAATGTGATCTACAAGGAGAGGTTCAGCTTGTTTAGGTAGTTGAGCACAACGAAAGAGAAAATAGAGTCTGTTCAGGGTAGTTATCTTTGATGATAATTTGACCTACTCTCAGTGGGAGGTTGGACTATGCATTATTATTGAGACTTGTTGGGAAATAAGTCTTTGAAAAAGAACCTTGTGATGGAAATGCTGAGCTAAGACTTGAGAAATGTGCACTCAGTTCTTGTCTCTTCCCAAAGTGGCCTTGGGAAATCTCTCCAGTACTAATGGGTTAATATTTTTCCACTCTGTTTTGTTTATAGGGCTTAAACCAATTAGGACTTTGGCGCTGAATACATAACTCTGTCATGCTTGCAGCATCTGAATCTAAAATTGCTCCAAACAAGTCTTGTTCAGCCTCTGACTTCAAAATATCCAAACTCACCTGTCATTTCATTTTCAAATTTTCCAATTGGCTTGCAGTATTTCTGCCTGTCTTTTGCCTAGCATTGTCTCAGTCTGAACAAGTTAGTAAAGAAGTTGCTTAAACTCACTTAAAAGCAGGAACTGGTGCAACTTCAAGTTGTTTCCTGTCATGCAGAGTTACTGTGTACATTTGCAAAAAGTCTAGAGACCTAAACTGCGTTGGTTTTAGGGCTCCCTTTCATCTTGTTTCCAATGTCTCTGGCTTGCAAATTCATGCCTCTAAGTTATGCTGGTTAGGACATTTCATTGAGCTTGGGTTGTACATCAGACAGCCAAAACTATTTCAGCTCTTTTGCTGTTGGCTATAGATAAATACGTGGTTCTGGCAGCACAGACCAATCCAAGATCTCCCTGCTGAGGGATTTAATTGATAAGTTAATGTAGTTTTTGGCATCTACACCTAGGAGCAGCCTGTCCCAGAATTGGAGAGCCCACTTATGCTCCTGAGAAGTATAGTAGCTCTGAGCTTAGCTTTTGCTGTTGATCAGCAATATGCCTTTTTGCTCAGCTGAGTGCAGGATACATTTTAATTTCCTTAAGCTGTCCAGTACAGCACATGTTAAAGTACTGGCACCCTGTGAAGTGTATCCGACAGTTTTTAGCTCTTAGTTTGTGTGCTCTGATAGTGGGTGAAGGGACTCATTATTTTGATTATGACCCATAGGCATTGTGATACAAATTAAAACATACCTACATATTTATCTCAACTATTTTATAAGTGAAATAAAAGAGTAGAACATATTTGGAAGTGTCTACATTCCAATTCCTATAATTTCATTTGAATACAAGTGAGTATTGTTTGGTAAATAAGTTTTGTTTGCAGCATTTCAGAGGTTCGTTGTTTATGAGGAACTAGATTATGGCTTTTATTCCCTAAGAGCTCAAAGCTAAGTAGAAAAAAAAAAATAAAAATCTTGCAATAACTTAAAC
This sequence comes from Regulus satrapa, assembly GCA_013396955.1. Taxonomy (NCBI): domain Eukaryota; kingdom Metazoa; phylum Chordata; class Aves; order Passeriformes; family Regulidae; genus Regulus; species Regulus satrapa. The sequence goes on from VWZN01014385.1 coordinate 14,415, forward strand.
CCAAAAGAAGGCAGAGATCTGGGTTGACTTTGTTCTCTATCATTCTGCTTAGATGGTTCATTCCCCACATTATCAATCTCAACATTTGAACAAAAGCAGCAGCCAGCTAAAGCTAATTGAACCATGAATAAGGTAATGCTGATTAAGATTGTACATGTATCAACCTTTGTGGTTGCTGTCACTACTTTAAACTCCTGTTCCCACCCTTTCCAGAGTGTGCAGTCATAATTACAACTAATTGCGGTAAAGTCTTTAGCATTAGGGGTTTTGCTCAAAAATATGTTGGGATATTAAACCAGATCTGTCTATTTCACACTGAAAAATGAGGCAGCTGCATTGTTCTGAGCTGCCACTGAAAAAAAAGCAGTCTGTTATTTTTCATAAAATGGCAATTCACTGCCTGTCCTGCCACAGAAATATAGATTGCCAAGTGATTTGTGCTGTGTAAGTCCCCTGTGGGAACCAATAACATCTGATTCCATTCTTTGGGTGATACTTAAGAACAATATGGAATTTTTCATAGCAGTGATTTTATTTTGGAGTTGAAAGTCCTGGGGAATTCTAAAGGAGTTTCTGAGAATAATCCTGTACACAGTCCTTAAGAAGATAGCAGACATATAAATATCCCACCTCTAAAAATGCGTATGCCATCCATAAAATAGTTCAGTGGAAATAAAATACAGCAACTTGCATCCTAAGCAATAAGGATAAGAATGAACTTTCTAGTCTCTTGATTTCCTGTTTACTCTCCTGTTTTTCCTGCCAGGTCTCAAATCTTCAAGAGAGTTCAGGGCTGTAGTTTGTTTGTTTGTTTGTTTGTTTTAAATAAATGGCTATGATCTGGTTTAGTGACTTTTTATTTTTAGTTTATTCCAAGAAATATGGCACTGCCCACTTCAAGAATAAGACTGGACATCTAGATGGAATGTTTGTTCAAGGTCTGACCCACACTTCTCAAAGCCTTGTGCAATGAGACTCTTGATTTGCAAGACACTTAGATAAAATAGCGTGTAGGGCACATGGGATTAGAATGAGTAGAACTGATTGGAAAGGCTGGCAATTTGATTTGTGAGCTAATACTTTTGGCAAGGGTTTGTTTTAATGCAAGACTTGGCTTGTGCTTTGGCGAGGGTAAAATCCTGAGAGATGAAATTACAAACTATATAATTTGTCATGATTCAATAGCAAGGACTGATCCTAAAACCATAAAAGAAAAAAAGTAACAGTTCTATGATGATATTCAGAGTGACAGCCTTTCTGCCATGATGGAGGTTGTAAACTGTTACTGATGGTTTTAAGAGAAAAAATATTAAAGCTCACACTTTTAAATGACAGATTCTTTGCTTTGGAATGACAGAAATAAGACTTTTATATGGGAGTCATAACACTATTTCAGGCAGTCACTTTTAGTAGCCCTTTAAAAGTAGTGGCTTCCCCTGCTTTCAGTGGCTTTCCCCTCTTTGGTTTCTGCATGTTTGTTTGAGCAAAATGAGGAGTGTACATGCAGTTGGATCCCATATAATAAATTAATTAAGTCTGTTTTATTAGTCAGATGATCTGAATCAGTACTGAAGTGCACCCACACTATTGCAGACCCTGGACCACAGCCAGAGTGGTGATAATAATGTTTGCAAAACTTCTCTGCTATTGTCTCTTACCAATGAGGAGTCATCAACATGAATTCATCTAAGGGTTCTAAGAAAATGCTATTTTTTTCAGTCAGATGCTCAGTCTGCTGTTACCTGTGCTGGGCACAGTGACCATGCTGGTTACTCCCTTGCACAATATTTGCTGCAGCACTCTGGCTGCTGAAGGACACTGGGCAGCGCACTGCCACACCAAGCAGTTTGAAGGACAGGTTCAGGTTTTTCACATAAACCTGAACAGAGCTTGCACAAACATAGCCATTTACTCACCCGGAGGCTCTAACCCTGCTCCTACTGAATTCAGCTGGAACACTGTCATTTATTCCCATAAGACTATTACCTACAGTAGCTTTTGCTATATTAGTTACATGCTTTTGTTAAGTCCTTTGTTTGGTTTTTTTGAGACATATAACAATTTTTAATATGCTTTTATATGTTTTACAGCATATTCTTTAGGCTAATTTGGAATTTGTTTGTGGTTTTTGTACATCCATGAAAGTCCTATATTTGCTATAAATAAACTTCTTCTGCTTTATTTTGCCTTCTCTGGCTTCTACACATTTCCAACAGTGTTAGTACTCCCTCTTCATGTAACATATTATAAACTAAACACTCTGGTTTTGGTTTTCTAACAGTTATGATGTCTCCATCTTGTCTCNAGGGACAGATTTTTCCTTAAATTCTGCCATTCTAAAAAGGTTTGGGTTTTTTGGCAAATAGTCAGGGGTTGTAAGGAACACTGCTAAGGAGATCAACTGAACTTGGCTGAAGAATTGTTGCAGGTATGAAGAATTTTTATTCATAGGTCTGATAGTCTTGTAATTATTTCAGTGCTCTCATTTGTCCTTTGTGCTGTGTGGTATGGAGAAAATGGTTTAAATCAGTTTAGCTGAAAAGGCAAATAGAGTTTGTTTTATTTGGCTTCAATGAATGTATTACAAATCTTTCAAATATTTTAATTGTTTTCCACATTTTCACTGATAAAAAAAAGGTGCTGTGAAGGAACAACTTTTAAATTATTCTGGACTGATTTACCAAACAGTTTCTCTTTCATTTTCCAGCAGGTATGTGACTCAGTAGAAAATTCTGTGCTTGACACACATGTGTATGTGTATGTGTATGTGTATGTGTATGTGTATGTGTATGTGTATGTGTATGTGTATGTGTATGTGTATGTGTGTGGTTATACAGCAAAGGAGAAGATTCAGAAACAAATGCAATGCAAAGAAAAATTAGTATATACGTTTTCAATATAATATTAATTCATAAGAATGTATACTTTTTCTGGATTGGAAAAAAAAATACAGTTATTATCAAGGGCCTTGAAAGTTCTACATATTCCTTTTCAGTCAGTCTGACTTGCTGTAAAATGTTATAAGTAGCAAGTTAGAACATGTAATTAACTTCCAGAGAATACATTTGTCTTAAGTAATGCTTAAAATAATTGTGGAATAGTCAAATATTTCTCCGTGTGTCATCAATATAAAATTCTTTCCCTTTGAGAGCTTTGTCTTTTTATTTCTTGAATCACTTTTTTTTTTTCTTTTTTTTTTTGTCATTTGGGAGACATTCCAACATATTGAATGATTTTTTTGTGTGTTTGAGAAGACATTTTGTGTCATGTAAACTGTTTTAACTGCCTGGTATATATTACTGACATTTATCACTTTTTTCCCCAGTAAATCAATCTAGATGTCCATAAAATCAATTGATTTTTTTTTTCTTATTTCTTGTTTAAATTATTATGGTAATATTCATTGTAATAGCTTTATAAATCTGGTTCAAATCCAAACACTGGCCAGCTGTCTCTGGATTGTTTTTGGCGTTTCCTGAAAGTCATGCTGGAATTGACAGAACCAGAGCAAGATTCTGCTATTGTCAGCTGGCTGTGAGTCCAGAGAAAGTCTTATGACCACATGCTGATATGATTCATCCTATAAATCTTCAGTTCTTAAAAAACACACCCAATGCAGTAATTCATGCTGGAAGGAGGGATTGGGCATGGGAAGTGCTTAGAACATCCCAGTCTGGTCCATCCACGATTCCATGCTGCCCAGCTGTTTGTGAGCAGATGGCAAGCACATCAAGCCCGATCTACAGCTCAGGCAAAGATGGGGAAGAAAGATTCACAGCTCTCAAAGCCCACCAGGAACTTGTTCCTGGTCCTGCTCTCCATCTCTCATTAAAGATGCAGCCCAAGGGGCATTCAGTCAGCATAATCATACTGAACAAATTTCTTTGGATAGGCTCAGCAGTTAAAGAGTATGAACAGAAGATCTTATTGAGAGGTGAAAGGGAGATTAAAAGATGGCTGCTTCCTGTTCCCTTATGTTATAGCTTGACATTACCATCAAGATGTTAATGATGCCCTTGGTAGAGATTCTGTGATTGGAACTTCCATTGTAAGATCTTGTTTAAGATTTTATATAGCCTTTATATATTGGGTTCCTTCCAACTCAGCAAACTCTATGATTCTATTTCATATATCTATATTTATAGATCTATAGATCTATAGATTTATATTTCTATATACCCCAGCATGATGACTATTTTACTAACAAGGGAGCAATGTAAATTATATTATTTATAGAGAAAGATAGATCTTGAGGAGTTAAAATTTAAAGTCATTGCTTGCTTGTCCTTGAATTGAATATAATTGAGGTCTATTATATCCTGTCCTCATTTGGCAAATATCTAGAAATTTGTTTTGAAATAAGCATCAGTCAAAACTGATGCTGTCCTTTCCATAGTCTAAAGACCAGTTCTGCTGACAACACAGTCATGAAAGCTGCAATTCCTGCTCACTTCTTTCTGAGCCAACAGTATCCAGACTGTAGCAACAGCAGCTGCATATCTTCCCTGGCACAGAATGATTTAGGGTGGAGAGCAGATTCTTTCCCCTTCAAATCACTTCAGAAAATTCTTGGCAGAAAGTCAGCTCATTTGTTTTGTTCGAGTAAGGAGGCCTGGTTTATCAGTACAGAAAAAGTATTCATGCACTGTGCTGAATTGTATTAATTAAGTTTCTGAGTCCCAGGCCAGTTGACTTTGTTACTCTTCTGCTCCCAACATTTTTTTAAAAATGCAGTTATAGAATCTCATGTAATTTTAAGGCAAATATAGAACAATCTACAATTTCATGACAATGTTTTCTATTGCTTTCTCCATTGAAGTTTGTGAAATAGTTTGTGATACACTTTGTGATATGAAATCATTGATCACAGGTTAGACTGTGATTAGATTCTCTTTTTTTGTTTCTTTTTGTTTTTTTCTGAATTGCTGGATCTACTTAGAAATATGCCTTGGTATAGAAATAAGACTTGTATTCTTGTCTTATACACTTATTAATTTTTAGTCAATTTTTCAGAGTTACTACTAAATTATTTCTAAAATAAATTATGAAAATACTTTTTAAAGTAAAAATATAAGATTGTTTGGTATTCACAATAAAGCCAAGTATTGAAAAAATCATCTAAATTCTGCATTAAATGAGTATAGGATGTTCTGGGATATGACCCTTTGGTGCTACTTGCAGTTCAAGAAGTGTGGTTTTATAAAAAACCCAAAAATTATTTTTTATATATGAATGCATATGCACATTTTCATTTTATAAAGAGAGTGATATTATCTCTCAGTTTTTAAAATTATGATGCCTGAATGTTTTCCATAATTCTGAGGTGTTGACATCTTTTTATTTTCTGTCTACTCAGCAGGAAATGGATTTTATTTCTGTATCATATTTACTGGAGGAACAGTCAGCTGAAGAGTGAGATTTGCTGTTGTGCAGCCTGAAACTGAGAAGTCATGCAGAAAACCAAGGTATGACCTGCTTAAAAGATAAAAGGGCAAATTCTTCGAATAGAGTAGAAAGGCAGAATGTCGATAAAGCTTTCAAAATCCTCCCCTTTTCTTTGGCAGAATTAATCTTGTCCTGCTACAATCTGGCTTCAACTGTTCCCTCTATTTTTAGTTACTGATCCCAGCCAGGTCCTCAAATAGCTCAGAGCTGGTGTTGTTTGTGTCTGATGTAAAACTGATACAGACTTGGTTGGCATTTTCATTCATGTTTCATAATCTTCCCTGTGCATACATAAAGACAATTCTTTGGTGTGTTAGGAGGTGATATTTTTATTGCTGTGGACTAGATCAGACCCCTATTGTCTGACTCTTTGCTGCTCCTCATTTGACCACAAAGGAAGAAACAAAAACATTTTAGTGATACTGAAGTTACTTATTTACATTTAGTTGCATAGAGGAGTCACAGTTCAGTTCAGGAAGCTCCCCCTTCAGATTTGCTAAGGGCAATCTCAGAATTTCTCTCTTATTTGTGTGTTAAGTCCTTCATCCAATCTGTATGCTACGAGAAAGACTCGGTGAGATAGTAGTGGTTTAATTGACCCTTTGAGAAAAGCATTCATTTAAAAAAAAGCCATTAAAGAGCTTCTCAAATGTCATTGATACAAATCTTGATTCCGCAAAAGAGAAAGAATGTATACGTAAGACCTTGCAGAAGGTTTTTATTGATCAAATAAATTAAAATAGGCACAGTGGAGAAAAAATCTTCCAACAAATTTGTGAATAAACCCATTAGTATTTCCTTATGAAGTGCTCATATCTCTAATTGCATTATTTCTTTTCCTACACTTACGTATGTAAGGAGGCTCATTAATAGGATTTTAAACATCTGATAAGAGTTAATTTTTGAAATAAGATTTTTTCTTCTTTTCTATGAAATGATGCATCTTTTCAAGCATTATAGATTTTCAGATTTAGAAAATTGGAATGTAGTTGTTAATTTTGGTTCTGTGTCTCTGAGAAATGCATTCAGCAATCCATACAATATTCCTGCATTCTTGTTCCTTCAGCTTCACATAGGCATAAAATACTCCAAAATGAAACTGGTTGTTGAATGCAAGCACATTCAGCTTTACCTGTACGAAGAAATGAAACAGGAGTTATGATAAAATATCAAGGAAGGTGAATGGGATTTTTATATGGTCAGTTTTATGTTCAAGATATCTTGCAGCTTTGCAACCATTATTATATTTAGCAATCTCTTGAGTATCAATATAATTGAAATGTCATCTGTGGATTAATTTGGTAGTAGACTACAGCAATATTACAGGAAATAAAAGACATTTTATTTAATACCTTCTCTAGTAGATTACCCAAAAGGAATTTCATTAAGTGGTGTTTATGAGATGGCTTTTGGATAGACTATCAGGATTGATAGCTCTGTAAAAAATTTTCAGAAGAATGTTATACGATAAATTTTACTTTAAAAGGTAAGTCTTTCTATTTCAATTCAGACAAATGTTTACAACCATAGAAAATCTATGTTCTTGAATAGAAAAAAGTACAGTAGAATAAAAAGCCTGGTACCTCATTCTTGTTTTAATTATTATTCCATGTGAGTAGCATTAATTTTTGCATTTGAAATTTAGAAGTTTTACCTCATGCTCAAAAAATGCGTCTTCCAGTGTCTTTTCTCCAGTGCCACTCCCTACACCTTCAAACACAGCCTTGTATTCCTAGAAGCACAGACAACCATTCCATGGAAATAAGGTACTATTGCATTCTGTGCAGCACAGACACCTTACATTACTTTATAAATTAATCTTCATTAAGTAATCTTTCTGTATGGAAGACCTCCTATACAGATTAAAATTCTACATAAATCAAAAGTTAAAAGCATATAGTCAGCAAAAGAAAGAAAAATCACACTTGTTCTTGTATTTCTTATCATAATTTCCAACAATTTAAAGTAATTTACTGAGGGCACTAAAAGAGACTTATGGTAGAATGACATGTGACCTTTTAGTCCTTTGGACAGAGAGCACTGAACTTCTTGTGCAAATAGTATCCATCAGAGCCAGAGCTCTAAATGGAGCCAAAACACTGAACTCTGATCATCACATGGCTGCTCCTTTTATTTCCAGTAGTCAGCTGGATTTGCTTTACCTGCATTAATATTGTATCCAAATCCATTAATCTGATTTTCCATCCTGGAATATCCTGTGCAGAGCCACATCTGACTTGATTTCTTTGGTGTTACATTTCTCTGTAATTTCCTTCTCTGGGTGTTTGGTTTGTTTTTCCCTTAAAGTAGGAGTGTAGTAGAGGTCCACCACAATGGTTCCCAAATTCATCTGAATAACCCACCATCTCATGAATACTCTTGCTCGATATCTCACTGACATGGTAACTCATGATTAAAATGTTCTGCTTATGCATAGGAGCAGATGCAGAGCTCCACCTTTGTTGGGCTTTTTGTGGAAAAACCAATAGACCAGACTTTTTTTGTGTACCTACTCAGTGGTATCTTAAATATTATAATAAAACAGAGTACAGCGCTTAATTCATAGATCAAGCATTGCAGATTAACAAATCTTTAATAACAACACTATTTGCATCAATATTAACATTTTTATCTACTTATTTGAATCAATTAGTGATTTAGAGAAAACTTTTCAGAAGGTAATTTTGATGGTATACTGGCAATAAATCAGGTTTGACTAATCTGTGACATGAATTGTTTGGTCAGCTCAGTTTAAAATGCTGTATGGCTATGCTCCAAAATCTTGGAGGCAGAAGCAATGAAATGAAACTCAGTTTGGGGAGAGTTAAGTAGGAAGAGTTTTATTTACTAGGATGTGATTTGGTCTTACTTAAACATACTTGTAAGAGGAATTCTGTACTGCACTAATGTAATAATAATGTCTTATCTTAATCTTATCTCTTCATATCAAAAGTCTTTGATCCCCTACACATTTTTGTGGGTACCTCTGATGATTTTTTTACTCTCTCAAAAACTCTTTTAACTTATGTGTATACTCTTCAAAATTTTGCTGATGTCAAGAGATGTTAATTAAGTATTTTTATTTTGGGTTTTTTAAAATTTAAATAAATCAGTTTACATACTGCATAGTATTCTGCAACACACTTCACTTGCTCGTAGTCATCTGCATTGGCCAACAAGTGTAAGCCTTCTGGATAAAGTTTTCCACAGGTTGGATACAGCTTCTCTCGGTCATCTTTACTCAGCTCAGTACCAAATGAATTAATGGTGATGATAAAGGCACGTCTGTCTGCCTCAAACTTAATATGCAAAACAAAAAATAAAGAGGTGTTATTAGACATCTCATTCTAAACTAGGGTGGGCATATTTGGGTTTTTTTTAAATAAGTCAAACTATGGAAATTTAATTTTTAAAAAAAAAAGTCTACTCGAGAGCATTTGAAACATACCTTATTTTTGAAATTGAAAATTCTTATTTACAAATATGCTTTAAATTTCAACTAGAAAATCAAACAAGATTTTGCAACCGCAGCTTTCATTCTGTGATTTTTGTTCTAAAAATATAATTTCTGCTGCTTCCTTATTTCCCTGCTTAGTTATCCAGATGTTGACAAGACAAAATATCTTCACACCCTCATGTGTAAGTTTATGAAATAATGATCTTATAAATAAAACTAATAAAGGCAAGGACCAAGAATCAATAGTACTGCTCCTAACTCAAAGTGCTATTGATGGTAAAGGTTGAATGAAAATCCTAAAAAAGTAGTTTCTCAATGTACATATTTAAAATGATAATTTGATAAGGAGGAGGCAGCCGTTTACTCACCAAGTTAAAATTTTAAGTAACCCAAATAACAGTTAATTTTGAATACACAGAATCAAAAGTGGTATTTCTTCTATCAGGTTTAGATGACTGTAATATCTGTATTTTCACGGCAGCAGTGGACTGAAAATAATCCAACATCTAGACATTGATTCTTATTTTGTACGAGGCAAAATTTCACTTACCATTCTTACTGACTGAATTAAAAATGCAGTAGTAAATAAAACCAATATTTTCTTCTGTCTTGATATCTAAATCACTACGGTTTTAATTCTTTCCTTTCATCCTTACTTACATATTTTAAGAACAGCAGAGCCCTTGTTAATTGTGGGGATTACACAGGGAAAATCTTCCCAAGTATATATAGTGTACACACATTTTAGGCAGCTTACAAAATTTCTTACGCTGTGAATATTTTAGCTAATTTAAGCAGAGAGGTGCTCTTTTTATTTGAATGATAAGGCTGTATTTGCAATACAAATCTGCCACTTTAGCCAGTAACACATATTCACATCTACTCTTGTGTACAGAAACACACAATAATAGAAACTTGGTACCTGCTGGTGCTAACTTCAAAGTAAGGAAAAGGAGTAAACAGTAAAGAAATAATGAGAAGAAAATAAGTGTGTTTGAAAAGATTTCTTGTTGATGAATAACAGGGCCAAATTTCACTTCCCTTATTAATAAAAACAGGCCTATTAGACCTACTGAAACCATTTTAGAAGGACAAATGCTTTCTTTGTTTAACTTGTTAAAGTCGTGTAGAATCTGTTTGTTAGATGGGTAATATTTTGTTGCCAAAGAATGTTAGAGGCAATTGTAACTAATGGTACCAGGTGTGGATCAGCTTCTGCTGACTTCCAGATTGAGAAAATTTGCAGGATAATTCCCATCCATACAGACCTCTCAATTAATCAAATTATTGGTACTTGAGGTTCTCTACAGAGAGTAAGGCCATGAGCTAATTACTGGTGACAGTCCACGTGGTTGCTGCAGGTAGAGGTGGAGTCAGAGGATGACCATTTCCCCAGTGCATGTTTCCATGAGGGAGACTGCTGGCTCAGAGTTTACCATGAGTCTGTGCTAACAGACACAGCTCTGGCTGCAGTGCAGTGCAGTCCTGCAGTTTCTTGCCAGATTCAGGGCCAAATATGCAGCATGTGCTGTCCACAGTGTGAAAAGAGGTCATCAGTACCCTAAATACAGAAGCTTGGCACCATGGGTGGTGGTTAAGGAGTTGGGGAGCTAAACACCTCATTCTGTAGGGTCAGAGTTGGTAGTCTTACAAATAAGATTACAAAATAAAAAGCAAGTGTTCTTTTGTATAATTAAACCTNAATCTTCTATAGAAAAGTTTATCCTTCTGGCTGATTAACATTAGATAGGGTTCAAAAAAGTATATCATAGGCTAAATTGTTACCACTGATATAAAGGGAGTTTTACAACATTCTTAAACTAACAATAGTAATTAATCTGCTCTAAGCATGAATTTCTATTTAAAAATGAACCTTCTGAAAAATCTGAATCAACTATGGAAAATGTCTTTATCTCTGCCAGCCAATCTCTTGATTTTTATTTTTAAGAAAAGTCAAAACACATAATTTCTATTCAATTTAACTTGATTAGGAGAATTTTGTTTAGAGCACAAATTGAAACATTGTGACCTAATTAATTAAAATAGGAAATTGCAATCCCTTTTAGGACATTGTTTTGTAAAATGTAATTCAGGCACATTCTTCCCCCAGGGATGAGCTCCCAGGCTTATTATCTCACTTCTAAATGCAAACTTTCAGTATGATGCCATCAGACCTCAGTGAATTTTTTTGTTACCAGGGTGTAAAATTGCTTATCCAGAAAAAAAAGACTGCTGGAAGCAAGTGGGTGGTCTGGCTGTCAGCCTCTGCATAGAATTGTGATAGACTAAGTGAGGAAAAAAAAGGAAAGGGGACCTGAATGCTGAGAATTCAATTTTAGGAATTTCTGCATCTTTTATTGAAATAACAGAGACAAAAATATAACACATAATGTTCTGCTTTTTTATATGACACTAATTCCAAACATCACTCACCTCTAACCTCAACCACTAATTTTAATAGGAGAGTAAACAAATGTAGCAGTGCCATGAAGCTTGAAGAGTATTGATTAGTAAATAGACAGTAATGCCAGGCTTTAGCTATCCCAAATTCAATAATCAACATTTTTGGTTTTCCACCATAATGGAGGCAAATGTTAAAGGACAACAGGTTAATATTAGTGAACCATTTATTCTGTTTAGCTCTCTGTTACAGGAAGATATTAACTGAGGTTGGCTCCTCCCTAGTAACGCTCTAGCTTCTTCTCTAGTCAAAAGGTCAAAGTCATCATTGAATGCACCATTCATTACATCTTAGAAAAATGGGTGTATTTAGAGGAGAAGCAAACATTTGACAGATACCTTTGCAAATGGAGGGAGATTTAACAGGAAAAACAAAGTGAGATCATTATGACAACATTGTGGAGTACTTTAATGTATAAATACTGAATGTTTCTTACCTCAAGAATAGGTCTCATTATTTCTGCTGTAGTACCACCTTGTTTTTCACAAAACTTATAAAATGCCTCGAGGTAAGACTACATGAAAGAAGAAGAGAAATATTTTAAATACTGCTTAATACCTGGGCCAGGATGCACATAGCCATGAATTTCTTTTTTAAATACTTCCATTAACTTTGATAATTCCACCTGTGAATTTAAATTTGTTTTTAATTACTTAATTTATATAAAAGCTGAAATATTCAAATTTAAATATCTTATTACTACAATTTGAGATCAAATGTTTTCAGAAATTGTAATAAGACAAATATTGTGTTTTACTTGCTCTCTAAAGAAGGAACTTTTTGAGCTCTATTGAGCTTCCACTGCATAATAAGCAGATGGCTGAAGGAAACTCTTCATTTATAGTATGTGGAGGAGGGGATTTGGGCATATGCCACGGCTGTTGGGCCAGCAGGATGAGGATACACAAACTAATCCCTGCTGCTCTACCCTAAACCCTGGATTAGGACAGAACAGCAGACAAAGCTTCTGTAATACTGGTCTGCAGAGCCCTCTGGTCCGTTAAGGATTCTGGCATCTGCACTCATTTCAAAATACCTGTGCAGGAAGGACTAAATATCTCAGAGATGCTGTTCGCCCTGCTTCTCAATCTCCCAAAATACCGTATTAGGAAACATTTGTGTTAAAATACATTTTCTACAACTTCACACAGTCTTGTTAGGAGCTGTCACTAACTATGCAATTAAGTGAATTTTAAGTAGAGACATCTCAAGGGGGATCTACTTCATAGAATGATGCATTAAGTTTAGTGTAGTGCTATCTGATAATAGAGCAGAAGCAATTTATTACAATGCAGAAGCATTATTACATTAAGTGACAGCTTAAGTAAAGGAAAAATTATCTATTAATAATTTAATAGTGTTTGCAGAAGGGTCCCCCTAATACTCAAATGAGCAAGAAAAAACAAAACCCATAGATTTGATAAATATTAATATATGGTCATCCATACAGGATATAAGAATCAAATATGTATGTTACCAAACTGGAAAAAGTGTCTAGTATATTAGTACTATGAAAGAATTAAAATACATTAATAAATTAAAATATGTAGGTATAATTGATGTTGTATTGAATGAGCAAGTTAGTAAATTAAGAATTTAAAATTGTCTTTGGAATTTATAAGTATCATTTGTAAGGCAAACAGAATTTTCTTTTTCTTTCCCCCTAGTACAATCAAGTCTCTGTAAAAATACTTCTTATTATCTAGGGAATTCACTGCAAAAGAAGAGTGATAAAGATTTTGAAGAGAATGTGTCAGGAGGACCATTAATGGATTGGAGTATGTATAGCCTTTAAAGAGACCATTGTAATAGTAGTGACCTGTGTGCTAAGATTTGTAAAGTACTTTGAAAATGTAAGGCATTTGTTAGATGCATATCCTTGCAGCACTGTGCTGTAACAATGCTAAAAATTATTTTAAAAGGAAGAAAATTATACTAAATCCTTAAGTAAAAATTGTGTTAGCTAGACTCAAAACCATTAAACCCTTTCAAATCTCATCTTCTTTATATAAAGAAAGATAAATGTTAGCCAAAAGCCTGCCTAGGCTCACTCAAGAGCTAAGAGTTCTCTGGCAGTTGCTGGATAGCTGACTTATTCATAAACAAATCTGGATCTGGATGGTAGTCTGACATCTAGAGCATTTTCATTAATGAGGTATTAAATTAGAATTTGGATGCAGAACTAAAATTTGAAAACTCCCCAAATGGTGGGGTAGAAATGGAAGCAGCTGGGTTTCATTCCTGGAGTTGAAATCAACCAGATGACCTCAGACAGCTTGCTTTATCTCACCATACTTCTGTTTCCCCATCCATAAAACAGGGTTAATCATACTGACCTGTTTTGCTGAAACATTTGATAAACCTCAAGTATTATAATTTTGTTGCAAACTTGCCTTGTACAGTTTGTTGCGCATTATTTCAATGTTCATTTCATCCAGGTCGTTTTCAGACAGGCAGTCTTGAAAAAAAGCAGCTGAAAGCAGAGTTTATAATATAGCATTATAATCTGCATGCTGACAATATGCATCTCCTGTCTATTGCTCACCGGTGTGTGAACAAGGATCTGAGGGTTCTGTTGTAAAAGAAAGGATGATATAATAGAGAGAAAAAAAAATCCGCTTGATTTTCCCCTTATCCTCCTATCCCCTGCTTTTTAATGAGAATCTGCAGTGAGGGGAATCAATCAGTGCTGCAGCCAGAGTCCATGCAGCCAGAGAGAATCAGATGGGAATGCTAATGAAAGCCCTAATCTTCTCTGAAGTATATAGTTTGGTTATAATGGAGATTTTCTAGTGAGGGACATGAAAAATCATTTTTGCCTAAAATCATGCAGGTGTTCTGCAACTGTGAAGGAGAATCCTCTTTCCTATTTTCCCTTTTCTTCTTTGTGTATGTAGTGTGGGAAAAGCAACAGGTTGCAGCTGATAAAGGGCACATGCTTTGACCTTGACCATCTGTGCTTATGGTCCTCTGCAGAACTGACTAAAGAGCAAGCTTTTGAGCAGGAAGGCAGTGGATGAATTTCACTTGTGCACATGGACCATTTAAAAATATGATATTTATAACCAACGTGTGCCTCTCGCTGCTCCTGAGCTACCCCAGGGCAGCAGAGCAGTGCTAAGTGACAGAGTGTTTTCCCAAGCAGTGGAAATTGAAGATGGTATTTACAGAGAGGATGTGAGCCTGGCCATGTTTTATGTGGTCTTATCCCTCCCAACTTTTCCAGCATCTGGATTTTGAATGGAGAATATCAGAAACTGTAGCCCTGAGAGTTCCCTTCAGTATCTCCTTATAGATCTATTGCCCACAAATTTGTCCCCTGACTTTAAAGAACTGATACCGCTCTCTTCTTTTATGAACTAGTTTAGAAAAAAACAAACAAACAAAACCCAGAAATTTACTACTAGCTGTATGAAAACAGTGATTTGTTTTACCTTTTAAAACTAGTTTTCTGCTGGGGTTTGGTCTTCTGAAGGATTTGGTAAGCAGCAGTTCATAAGTCACTGTGAAAAACACACTGCTCTCAGGAATCTGTAAACTGTGTCCATATCTCTCATCAGCTTTGTCTGATGAGAACTCTAAACTGCAGTCTGGGCTTTTTAGTCTGTCTACACATGGCAGCACTGTTCATTTTAGTTGTCCTGCCCTCTCCCTTCTCTGATTTCACTGCACAGTGTGCCGGTGCCCAGGCACTGGTGGGAGTGTGCAGAGGGTGGCCTCTGTGAAGGAAAGGCAGGACTGTGCTGTGCTGGAGACAGCCAGCTCCACCTGGGACCCACCACAGGGAACAGCCAAGCCCTTCAGTCAAGCAGCTGTGTCTGAAGGGGGCCTACCTGAAAACTAAATTGGGACTTCTTACCAGGGCATGTAATGACAGGACAAAGGGTAGTGGCTTTAAACTGAAAGAGGGTAAGTTTAGATTAGATATTAGCAAGAAATTCTTTACTGTGAGGATGATAAGACACTGGAACAGGTTGGCCAGGGAAGCTGTGGATGCCCCATATCTGGAATTGTCCAATGCTGCCCAGATGGTGCTGTGAGTGACCTGATCTAGTGGAAGATGTTGTTGCCCATGGCAGGAGAGTTGGAACTAGATGATCATTTTGTTCATTTCCTACCCAAACCATTCTATGATTCTATGGCTCTAAACTCTTCCCGCTCTTTGTGACACACCCTACCTTTCTGGAGAGATGCAGTGTAACCTGCAGGGATAACGGGGACAGAGAAGAGGATCCTAGTGTGAAGGAGCAGCCAAGGCTGGAGGAAAGGTATTTTGCCCAAGAGTCTAAATGTTTCATTATTTTCTGTTAGTTTCCTTATTTCTGGATCAGTAATTAATTATCATACATACATTAATCAGAAATAAATCAAGTTAATTTCCCCACGATTTAGACTGGTGTGCCTGCAACAGTATTTTGTGGGTGATCTCAACCCAAAATCACTTTTTTCCATCTTTTTTCTCCCCCTCATTTTGCTGAGAATAGGGAATCAGCAGGTAGCTGGATGGGAATTTTTTTTCTGTCTGGGGCCAAGTTAACACACCTTCTTGAAAAGCAGAACCCGAAACCTCTCACAGTATTGAAGATGAAGGCACATAATGTTTCATATCCATCCAGTTCTGTCTTATTCTCTGTGCCCTTCACAGCCTATTAGGTTTTGTTTGTGTTGGCTGCTGCGCCACATTCAGCAGTTTCATCTTAATTTCATAATGTGACATTCCCAAATTTTACCCTGCTTTATTCTTAGATTTAGTTCCAAAATAGGACTTTTCTTTATATTTGAACAATGCCCAAATCTCAAGAGGAAATCTAGGTTCTACCTGACATCTAATGTTTATTAGATATAGTAGTAGCAGTCTGCTTTATCCTTAGTGAAGATATATTTTTTAATATAATATAGGTGTTGAAATAAAAATATAGATTTTTAAATCAGTGACTACTTTGGATATAAAAGATATACATTGCACTTCTTGAGTAGCATGTTTTCTCTGTGTCTGCTACCCAAGATGGATAGAGAAGCTAATAAATAATAGAATTTAATAAATCTTAATAAAATATATCCTGAACACCGCTTTAGAAGTGCTTGATCCACAATTCAAGATTTGAGTAGCAAAACACAGCTTATCCAGCGGGAAAAATACTGTTTTAAAGAATACAGGATTAGTAGTTTTGAGGAAAAGAAAAGAAATAATTTAGTCTTTTTTACCTAATGGTGTGTCAACCAAAATTGCATTGAAGAGTTCTGTGGGGTTTGAGGCAATGCTGACTGCTTCCATTTGCTCAAAGCTCCCCAATGGATGGCACTTGGGAACAAGTTCAGCTATGGGTCGCTGATGTAATGTGCCAGTTATTAAAAGAATGACATTGTCAATCATATAGCTGTATCTGTATTGAAAAGCAAAAGTAAAATGAAATTATTTTTATAATCAACTTTCACTTGAAAAAATAAAAACCCCAAATTTTTTAAAAATAGCATAATACCAAAGTATTATCAGAATGTATGTTCATGCTGTATCAATAGCTCATCAAAAATCAACAGAAGTTTTAAAATAGCAATTAGATAACACAGCACTAGTTTTAAATCACATATGACTATAACAAACATAACAGCTGAGAGATGTAGATTCCCTGTAACAAGTGACAATTTGTGGTATACAAAGCAAATCACCTGAATGAGCAACTTTTCTAGCTTGGGATTTTTTTTTTATTTCATATATGCCATCTGGACAAAGACGCATATGGGAATCTCAGCACTAAAACTGCAGATGGTCCAGTGTTGGGGTTTTCTTCTCACTCAGCTTTAAACATCCTCCCATGAGGGAGCTAAGAACATGCTCTTATAGTTTTTTTTCTCTTACTTAAAGTTTTCTCTTAAGTAGAAGTATTCTGTCAGCTTCGTACTAGTTTTAGTGTCAAAGAGCCTGATAAAAGTCCTGTCATTGACTCAGAAGTAGGAACTCTATTCCCTTGAATGCCAGTCGTGGGTTTGCATTGTTGACTAAGAACACAGCTAGAAAAATGCAGGTTTCTAATAATGTGTGAAGAAGGCTTGAGAATCTAGTGGAGTGTAGTTCAATGATTTGTGTGAAATATCTTTAACCAGTGTATCAATTGTTTAAAGAAGCAACAGTGTGCAAAGGTTATGTATACACATCTACACACTTATGTCAAGGAGTGTGAAAAAAGAGCTGCCATAACTTTCATGCTTTCATTTTTATTTCCCTGAAATAAAACGTAAAGGTTGTATGCCTGCAGGTCACAGGCATCCTAGGGCAGCCTTTAAGATCCTGCCATTTGTCTAAAAGTGGTCAGCTATACATGACCAGGAAAAAAATAAAAGACGTTTTCTTTTTTACTGTTATAATAACAATGCTCCATGAAAGTTAGTTTAACAGTTAATTGTTCTCATGAAAATATATTAAAAGTATAAGATCAAGGGGAGTAAATAGGTAAAATATCATGCTGGTATTATGCTAGTCCATGTTGTTACAGTGTTACAAAGCAGATTCCTGTTTTTTTTTTTTTTTTTTTTTTTGTTTGTTTGTTTGTTTTTTTTTAAGTTGTTTAAGCCATTCATTTGCAAGTTTCATCTATATATGATGGTATTGAGATCAGATCTTTTCATCTGGCATCAAACAGCAGCTGAACTTTCAAAAAAGCTACTTGGATCTAAGTACCTTCCAGTATGCCATATAAAGTCCTCCTGGTTTTTATTTATTCAGTTCAAATAAATTAAAAATTATGGTACGTGTAGGATGTGTTGTCTTTCCTCCTTTAAAAAAGGTCTACAATTTGTCACATGCTTAGGAATTAAATAACTTTCCTGTACATTATGAAATTGTTAATCTTGCATGAATCACACCCACCCCCAAATGCAGTTTTTCAAGTTCTCTGATTTAAACAGTGTTTGAAAATTTTAAGGATTTTTAATTAATTAATCTCTACCACTTTTTCCTGCCACTGTTCACATGAAAATATCTGCTTCTGTTCTTTAAAATAATTACTTGAAAAGACAACAGCTTTTCCTATACAAATACATTTTCAGAATTTATATTACCAAATAAAGTATGCAAATGTAGCAGTATCAAAATAATTATGTTGGTTTTAAAACTTAATAGAAATGTTGCATTTAGACTATTTAAACTGTTTTTTCTACTACTGTGTGGTAATATTACTTACGTGACAAAATTCAGAAAAGTGGCAAGAGGTTCAAAAGCATGGTTTCTAAAGTAATGAAATTCTGTGAGTAGTTTTGTTTTCAGTTTTTCATCGATGGTGGATATAGTGAGAGGGCCAGTTTCATTAGCCAAGAAGTTGCCATAGTCTGTAGTCTGTAGATGTAACTTCAGATCTGGAATTAAATTCAGGAGAGATCATGAGAATAAACTGTCATATTGTCTGCAACCAAATTTTTTTTAAAAGGTAATTTCTAATATGTTTTTATATGAAGCAACTGATTATACTCTATTGAAAAGGGGTTTTTTTGCATAGATTTAATACATAAATGCAAAATTGATGCAAATTTATACTGCCTTCTACCAGTAATACTTTCTGGTGTAGGAAAGAACAAATAATTTATTCCTTTGTCAGAAGCTCCTCCATCAGCTTTCATTTTCAGACATACCAGATGACTGCTGCTCACTACTGTCTCTAGTCCCTCTCTCATCAGGGTTGTTCAATGTTTCAATTCCACTGATTTGCACCATTAAAATATATCAGTTGTTTTGTCTGCTGCAGTCTCATGGACTGTTTTGCATTAATATGAATCATCCTTTAACTTTGGTAAAATTTTAAACACTCCCATGAAACATCTAAATCTCAAGTAAGATTATAATCTTCTGTTATCAGCCTGAAGAAGAGAAGAAAACACATCTTGTCTGGCACACATTTTGGACTCTAAATGGATTCTGTACTGGAGCACTTGAAAGGGGAGAGTTTGCACTCTCTTAGCATTTCTGGTTTGGCTTTCTCTGATTTATGGCTGCTACTAGGAAATCCTAAGAAGCTGTTACAGAAACTTGGGTCATTGTGACATTTTCTGTTTAAGTTCTTAACCCTTATGACTGGGGAAATTGAGTTGTCTTGACCACAAAGTAAAAAGAAATTTTCATGACATCATAGAATTAATATGACAAATTTTCTCTGCTCGCCATTTTTTAACATGAGGCATAAGCAATCATTTGAATCAGTTCTTGCTGTTCAAAGAAGTTTAACATTTTCTTTTAGAAAAGGTCCCACAGCAATGCATAATAGTGTTCAAATGCTATATTTAAACTACTGTAAATTATAGATCACAATACTATTATATAATTTGGGCATTTATAATAATTAGATTTCTATGTGAAATCTGAACTGATAATTAGGGAAAAGGACAGCAACACTCCCACTGATGAAATAAGGGTGTACCTGTAGAGATGATAATTTGCAGTTAGCAAGGTAAGCATTTATCGGTACTGTACCTATTTAGCCTATTTCCCTGAGTGTATACTTCCTTAGTATGCCATAAGGCTGCCTACACTGACTTAAAGCAAAAGAACTAGTACAATGTGAATCAGACTCCTACATTTAGCACTGTAGCTTACTGAGATAAACTTCATAGAGTCTTCTATGCAAGTTGGCTGCGATTCAAGGTTGCTCAGAGTCCTGTCCAATCTGACCATGAATATTTCCAACCTCTTTAGACAACTTCTTCCAGTGTTTCACCACTCTCCCTTTAATTTTTTCCTTATATTTAGTCTGAATCGATTCCTTTTTAGTTTAAAACCATTGCCTCTTGTCCTATTGCTGCAGCCCCTATTTAAAAATTTGTCTCTGTCTTTCTTGTAACCCCCCACAGATACTGGAAGTTGGCAATAAAGTCTTCCTAGAGCCTCTCCAGGCTCAACAGTCCCAACTGCCTCAGCTTTTCCTTGTGGGAGAGATATTCCATCCCTAGTTCTAGATTGTCTCTGTGGCCCTACTCTGGGCTTACTCCAACAGGTCCATGTCCTTCCTGAGCTGGGCCCTAGAGCTGGACACAGTGCTCCCAGTGGGGTCTCACGAGAGCAGAGTAGAGGGAAAGAACCATTTCCCTCCCTTGCTTTAGATGCAGCCCAGGATACAGTTGGTTTTCTGGGCTCTGAGCACATATTTTCAGCTCACGCCTGACTTTTTTGTCCACGAGTAGCAGGCAAGTCCTTTTCCACAGGTCTGCTCCAAATTCCCTCCTGCCCCAGCCTGTGTTGATGCCTGGGCCCAACCCAGGTGCAGAACCTTACACTTGGCCTTTAGTCATCCTCTGTAAATGCCTTTCAAAGACAGTAGTTTTCAGGGGTTAACTACTTAAAGCAGGCTGTAAAACCTAAATATCAGCCCCAAGTGTTGACCATTCTGAAGTGTGATTAACATCATCGTAAGATGAACATAAATAAAAGCCTGCTGATTGAGAGTAGCTTCACAAGACTTTGTTACTGTTCCTCAGTTCTCTGATTGATTGAGTGGCGTCACAAACCATGCCTTAATATAAGGCATGAAAAATATTAACCATAATTCATTAAATAGCCTAATGCATCTCCCAAAAGCTATGGAGGAAGTGTTATACCCAGGAATGTTTGGTTTATAACACTGGCATTTACACAGCCTGCTTTATAGATATATTTCTTTAACTGAATAAATAAATGCCAATGTATATAAGAAAAAATATTTAACAAGACAGAGTTCAGTGCAGCTCAGAGACTGAACTGGTGGTCCTAAATTATAGTGGCACTTTGCTGGTGGCATAAATAAGGCCTGAGAGCTATCACAGTCAGACACTTCCACTAGTGATATGACTTGGTGACTCAGAAGCCTCAAACATTTCTGTCCATCACAACCTTTTATTGATGGTAGCTTTTCTCATGGTCTCTCGGAGACCTACACAAGGGTCTGGTCTTTGTTTTAAAGATCCCTAGGAAAGAAAATTCCTGTATTTCTGGTGTCATCCATTCATTTTGATTGTCATCCATCTTCATTGTCTATTTCCTTATAAAATTACATGCAGGAAAACAACTTATAGCAAAAGTATGACCTTAAAAAATTACGAGTGTACTCCCACCTAAACAGCACACGAACACAATTAACTAAAGTATGACTAAAATCAATTAATGTAGAAGGGAGACTAGTTTAAGATGAATGCTGGTAAGACAGGAGTGATCCTGATCAGAAAGAAAGAATATTGTGAGAACCTTAACAAAGTGTTAACCTAGTCTCTGGGCATCAAGTTCATGGTAATTTGTCTGACTCCTTACTTTGATAGCAATGCCCAACTAGCTGCAGTTTTCTTTCAGTTGGCACTGTTATTTCTGCCACCATGTGCTGGCAGGCCCTGGCTCTGGAAAGTTAAGTAAACTTATTTCAGTGATTCTGTCGGGAGCAGAGCTGCAATGCTTGTCCGGTGACCTAGGCTCCTTTCTACAGAGCAGAAGTCTTTCTATCACAGAAATAAAGCAAGAGAAGAACAAAACACTGCATTTAAACACCTCCACACTCCCACACCCTCATATTCTACTTCAAAACTGTCAGCAAGGTTGCTCTGGTAACCTCACTCCCTTGAAACAGATGACACCACAGGGCCACACCAGTAGCATGCAGCCCATGAGGTAGATCCATGGAAATCCTAATAGTTCACCCAAGCTGAAAAGGAAGTCCAAAAGGAGCTGAAAGACTCTCCTCCTATATAGCCCTGAATTAAGATGACACAGTGGTATCATTAGTCTGTTAGTAGACTTATTTTTTTCATTTACATCTCACTTTTACGCTTGCTCTGTGATTATCAAGCAAATGTAAAGCACTAATCTACAGTTTTTCATGTGGTTCTTCAGTAGTGACATTATGGTTTCCTCTCTAGAGATGCCAAAACCACTTCGAAATTAAAAGATCTTTTTGTTTCTGTCTATGGGTCACTTTGAGTGGTTTTGATTTTTGTTTTCTGCTTGTTTGTTTTAGCATATTTATAGTGTTTTTAACTTAAGCCAATTTTTGTGGTGTGGTGCTAAGCCACAGAATGTAGAATAGGCTAAATTTATTACCTTTTAATGTGAGGACATGATGGCACGACTGAGAAAACATCATAGTACTATAGCAAATATCCTCTTGCTGAATATTTCAAATTTAAATAAAAGACAATGTATGAAATTTACTTTAGAGATAGGAGTCTGGGGGTTTGGTGCACTGTACAGTGAAACTTCAATATTACAACATCATACATGTGCAGAAAGATAAGTGCGTTTAGCATCATGTAGAAATCAATTATTTCTCATGTTATCATTATAAATAATACATTTGGTAGGAAAATGGTTAGCTGTCTCTTAGCTGTCTACAATAAGTAGAAAAAAGATACAGTGGTGAAAGAGATATAGCTGAATAGAGAAAAAGGGGAAGTGATAGTGGGTTGTAGAGGTGTGCTCATAGGAGGGATGATGAAATTGCTGCTTCTATTGATGAAATAATTTGCATTCTAAAATTGAATGATCTCTAGGAAAAATAAGTTTCAAAAATGAAACTATTGTTCTTCTTATTAAATTTTTAATTAGAAATTAATTTTAACTCTCTGTTGTTACCTGTCCATGTGCTGCATGCTCTGAAAAATATTGAAGGTTTATATATCTTAGAAATATTTGAAAACTACTTCATGGTGATAAATGACATCCTTGTAGCATGACTTTAGATTTGGGGTTTTTTTAGCTATTCTAAACCTAATATGAGCAAGTACTTTTTTGTGAAGGGTGCAAATAATCCCTTTTTGCTTATATGTTTTTAACTCTGAATCTTTTCTTCTTATTCAGAAGCAACCAGGATTTATTTCCTTCATGAACATTTGGATGACATCATTTATTGAGCTTGTCTGCAGGGTGAAGTGACAACACAGTTTAATTATTCTGCCAATCTGTCCTTTGTGTCTTTTATAGATGTTTGAAGCTGTTGCCTTTTTCCAAAGGTAAAATTTATGTATACTTATGCAGCAGGACTTTTTCACTTAAACAATTAAATAAAATATCAAGAGTTCCTGTAGAGTCTGTAAGTTGCATGGTTCACAGATGCTGGAGCAAATAATGTAAAGAAACAGTTGATTTTTTCCAGCTGACCTAAGGAATAGATTTCAGTTCTCAGAGTGATTGTGTACATCTGTTCTGTGTGTTTAAACTGGCACTGTGTTTAATGGAGAGCTGATACAGCTTTCCAAGTTATCAGCAGAAGTAGACACCTACACTTTATCAATTCAATAGTAACCAGATTCCATTGACTGCATTGATAAACTCTTCTTTAACCATAAGAGGAAGTTCATTCTGCAGACAGGTAAATATCTGCATGCATTTCTTTAAATACAGTTGTTTTAAACTGAGAGATGAATGGCAAGCAATCTTCCCAGATGTGTGTTATTATTTATATTAATAGTTTAGACAGCCTCAAAACTCTGTTGGATATGGGAATGATCATTCTTCACTTTTTCTTACCCCAAGTCCATTACTGCATGTAGAAATCAACTAAAGCTTAAAATAGAGTGAGTTTATTCATTCTCCTTCTTCCTTTTCCAAATTGATATAATAGACTGCAAGTTAGAGAAATTGCGTGTACAATCACAGCTTTCATTTTGCAGTCAGGAAAATGAACTTTATGTTCCTTTAGAAAGGTGATTTCTTTCTATTGCATTTTTTTTTCCTGCCAAGTGTCTAAAGGTACGTCATATGATTCTTTGGTACAAGTCTGTCTTCATCAGGCTGTGACCAGTCTTGGCCACAGAAAGCTGTTTTGGAAACTACTGTGTGTTCTCTTTACTACAGTGGCAAAGTCACCTTGAAAAGAGCTTTTCTTTTTTTCTTTTATTTCTAATTTTTCCTCTAAGTTTTATCTATGTGGAGTCTAGTTTTCTATTTCTGGTAAGCCAAGTCCCCACCACTGCCCTAAAACTCAGGAAGCAATAAATTACTAAAAATAATGTCTTTAATAGAGAAACTCAGAACCAAATAGTAAGCTTTTAATAAGATTTTGGAAACTATTTTATACAGCTGGAATGGTATGAAAGTTCCAAACCTGAACTGTTCGATAGCATGGTTAAAATCTGTGAGAGGGTTGCCAATCTCCATAAGACCTCTGTGGATGAGATTTCTAAACCTTATCAGTAAACCAGAAAGTCCCATTGTCAGTATTGCTTAGCAAATCACAGCCTGCACACAAATCACAGTCTGTGGAAAGCTATTAACTTAAATATGAGAACAGTTCTTCAAAGGACACTGAGGTTATCTTTGGGTTTAAGACAAACTCAGTAGTTCAGTCTTTTATCTTCCTGTCTTCAAATACCTAAGCAACAGTGTTTCCTCTGAAATAAAATAAGCCAGCAGACTTACCTTCTAATGTCTCACACTGTGCTAAGTTGACATAGTCTGCACTTGTCAAGATCCCAGCTTTGAACCCTCGGACCAGACCCTCCAGGTAGCCATGGTCCACATTGAAGTAAAACTCTGAGTATCCTGGCATGGAGAAAAAGATATTTAATCTCTTTTCTGGGTACTTGATGGCACTGAATATCTGCCACCAACTGTTTTTTCCCCTCTTCGGAAGGAGTGACAAATAGTCACGGAATTCCTGCCAGCCTATGATTGTGTTTTACCAACTGGTTTCTTCCTGTTTCTTTCTTCTTCTCTAATTCTAGTACAGTTGATGCTTACACAACTGCCAGCCAGTAAATCCAGCTCCCTCCTGTCAAAGCCAGAAAATGAACCTATTTTTGTTGGAAGAGAAGCCAGAAAGGAAGTACAGGATTTAACCTCTGCTTGCAAGATTACTCTGCACTGCTTGGAAAATGAGAAAGCACATTAGAAAATTTGAATAAAGCTTTCTAATTTCTTAACTCTAGTATAAACAGAAAGTTATCTGAGAATGCCTATAGAGAAAATATTTCTGCAGTAAAATAATAGTCTGTGGCAGAACATAGCCTATTCAAGGAGCTTAGATGATTTGGTAGTGTCTCTGTATTGCTTTATTCTTTTAATATTTTTTGCTTGCTGGAAATTTTCTGCTGCTCAGCTCTATAACTAAATATGTATACTAATTATAAGTCTTCTAATAATTAGTATGAACATTAGATGGCATGCAAAGATGAAAGATTTTTAGAGGGTTTGATTTTAATTGTCCATGAAAGTCAGTATGCAGAACTTGCCTCAAAACCGTAGTTTGTCCTACTGTGCCACCCACATCTAAAAACACACACTCATTTTTCAGAGCTTTGAACATGTTTGGTGTATTGTCTTGGCTGAAGGCATGCGACATGGCTAGTCTATTGACCCTTCTGCTGAAATGTGGCTGCAGCCAAGAGTTGTGAGTTGGCAGCTAGTGGGACAAGGCTGTGACTATGAAACCTTCTCCCCTGTCCTGGGAGGGGAGAAACCGATGAGACCTTGATACTCACCAGATGATTCCTGACTATACCATGCTGCTCCTTAGCACAGCAAGGCTTGGAAGGCTGCACAATGAGGCACAAGATGCCTGCATATTTGCTGCCAAAACAGCCACCTCTACCTCCTCTAGGAAGGTCACTAGCTGGCTGGTTCCTTAGATGGCTGACCGGGAGCCTTTAATGGGCAACAAGTGATCACAAGCTACTGAGCAGCTATGCTGAGCCAGGGGAGGAAATACAACTGCACCTTGAGGATCAAATTAAAATTGGCTCAGGCTGGATCTTACCCCACCTGTAACCTATGTCAGGGGAAATAATGAGAGCATTTAGATATATTTTTAAAATCACGTGCTCAGACATGTAAAGTGTATTTACTTGGAAGTTCAATGGACCAAGAGTATTGAAGTTGGCTCCTCATACACTGGATTTGCAGTTTTAAGTCAGTCAGTTCTTAGCACTGCAGAGTTAACCCAGCTAAAGAAGAATGAGGCAGATTAGGCCAATTAGACAATAAAAACTAAAGATTTCCCTCCCCCACACAAACAATTTGGTTTTGTCTCCCAAGTCTGTATGACAGCAGTGCTCAGAACCCCCTAAAAAAAGAAATTTTCAGGAGCATTTTGTCAATGATGTCTCAAAAGTCAGAGAGATTTTTCAGGATATATGACCGCCGTGAGTGCTTCCTTACTGACTTATGATGATAACCACATTTTAACTTAAACCTGCTTTTTTTTGTTGTTGTTATCTGCTTTGTTCCAGCGTGTTTTGCTCAACAGCCTCTGTTTTTAACCTTTTCAAAGAAAAGAAATGGGGAGAGGTAATAATAGTTGCTGTGTACACTAAGAGCAGTGTGTAGGTTTAACCTACCAATCTCCAAAGCGGGTGTTGCATAAACAAGTGAGGTCTCACAGCAGCTGAGTTCAGGCCTCCCCCAGCTGCAATCACAGCGTGTCAGAATGTGGCACACATCCAGCTGGGGGCAGTCCAAGGCTGTGCTCCCGATGAGCTTCCAAAGCTCCGGGCAGCAGAGCCAGTGCAGAAGTGGCTTTGCGATAAATCCTAAATTTAGTAAGGTCATGTTAATACTGCCTGGCAGGTGTAAATATCACCACTGGTGATCCTGCAGTGGTAGAGTGCTACCACGGATCTATAAATATTGATGGGACCATCACTTGAGGTACAATCACTCAGCAAAGTGGTTTAATGAAATCAGTGCAATTTTGAATTATTTCAAGAAACTGGAAAATCAGGATAAAGTCTTGAGCGACTTTATCTAATAAGATATAAGGTGTTAGATAATTTGATCCCGATTGATAGATTGAATTTGACAACATCAGAAAATCCTCAGTTCTCTGATTTTTGCTGAAAGAAAAGCTGAGGAAAAGAGACAGCTTTAACAGCAATGCAAACATGATGCATATAGTTAGTTAATGCACTAAAATTTTATGGAAAAACATATATTCAATATCTAGTGTTGCAATCTATCAATATAATTGTATTTCTTATAATCGGTGGCTGGTACTACATACCAACATGGTTTCTTTTACACTTGTAGTAGGCACAGTTCTACTAAATACTATTAGGTTTTATACTGTGGAATTTATTTATACAGAGCAGTGAATTTGCTTTAACTGATTACCATGTGAGAAAACACGATACTCTCACCTGTTATATTTGTGGAGTGCAAAGGTTGTGATATTTTTAAAATAATCTTTTAGCAGTGAGCTAAACAAATATTGATAGTGTGTTTGGGAGGAGGAGTTATTTCAGGTTAAGCAACATTAACAACACGAAACCCTTCAGATCTAAGCACAGAATTTAACCTTTGGTACTGCAAGTTTTCAAGAGACTTTGAACCAAAATGCATATATTACTTAACCACAAGAGGTCATTCTAACACTGCTCTAAGCCATCTTATTCCAGTTTTTTTTTCACCTCCACTGAGAGAAACTTGGAAAGAAACATGAAGGAAAGGTATCATTTTTGAATCTGTTTTCAGCTAATCTAAAGTTAACAATAAATCTGCCAAATGCTAATTATTTACTCATAAGTGACAAACAAAAGCCTTCTGTGTTACCAGTGTTGTGGCTATATCCATAGATTCTGAACTTCCTCTATTTTTTTTTAAACACAATAAACAGCTCTTAGCCACGAGGTTAATGCGGAAGAACAAATGACAAAGAATCAGCAGAAGAGTGAGTAAATGGTGTTATATCATTGGGATTTTGGATGAGTCACATGAATTCAAGGTTATTAATTTTTTTCATTAGAAGTATGTAGAGATGCTATTTTTTTACTATGGAATCTCATTTAGAAGTCTATATCAGCAGGCAGATCTCTCTTTATATTTTGCTTTAGCTTATGCAGAAACAAAATTCACTCAAGTCTTGCCTCTGCAATTGTTTACAAGATAATTAGCATTATGAGTGACAGATTCACTCTTACTAGTACACAATGTTCCTTCAATGTATGGGTGAAACACATTTCTTCATTTGTGTGTGTATTGACTCTTCCTTTGACTGTGGGAAGTTTCTTACCTAATTTCCTACCCTGTCAGTGGAAAATACTCTTCCTTTACTTGTAAATCCGAAGTGGTTTTAAAAACACAAACTGTTTTTCCAAATGTTGCACATTCCTACCCCCAAAAAATGGATAATTTTTTTCAGCTTGGTTAAGTAAAAATGATATGATTTGCATTATTCAGATTAAAACTATTTTGATTTTCTAACATACCTTAATAGTATCTAAACAGATATAGATAATTTTGGACTGCTGTGTTTCTAGTGGGGTTTTTGTTGCATACCCTTTTGCTGGTACTGAAAGGCAATTAGATCAAAACTCCTTAACCTTTGCAAATTCTGTAATGTTCTAGCGTAAATTTCTGATGGGTGGGACCCATTCCTAAAAATCTTTCTAAGATGTGATGTGTTGAAATACTTTATTTTTCTGAAATAATGATAACAGGACAATTCTGACTGCAATATGTAAACTGAAACATAGCATCTATGAGGTACTGAGTACCTGCAATTCTTGTAAAATTAATATCACAAACAACTGAATACTGCATGGAACCTAGCAGTCCATGGAGTGCAACAAGTATGATGGTATGGGTAGCAGAACCACAGAGAGCTCAACACTTATATTTATACCAGTTTCTGAGCTTTGCTCAACTGCTCTCACCTGTCTAGAAACAGTCCCCATGCAGTTAAATGTGACAGCTTAGAAGTTAAAATGTATTAAATAAATTAAATACATTGTATTTTCATAAAAGATATGAATATTGAGAATGATAGACTATATGTGTGCAGACACAATCCAGCAACCACGCTTTGTAGTTATTTTTATATCATGCAAATGATGCATTCCCATGCAGATCATCTTGACAGCTAAGCCCTCTTGTGCCAAAAATAATGTATCCACCAGACACACCCAGTGTTAACCTGCAGCCTGGCCAATTTACTCTGTCTTTGATGAATTCACAGCAGATACTCATCCTTAACTTTTCTATCACATGGTTAAGTTTTGATTGAATTTACATTAAATGCTTCTTTTACAACTGTTCCTTGTTAGAAGTGTTATTTTGATATTGGATTCACAAACATCACTCATTAATGTTATGAAATATCAAAGAGCTCCTTTTTCCCTCTCCTTTGCTTTCAAAAGATAATCTAGCAGCTTTATAGGTCAGCAGGTCTTTTGGTTTTCAGATCTTTGTTCAAGGAATTACATGCCAGTGTAATAAAAAGGTCATTATCAGAGACTTAGAGTGGAAAATCTGTGGAGAGAAGCCAGGAGAAAATCATTACCAGTAAATATAAACCTAGAGAAAAGCAGATTTGAGCAAACTAACACAGCTCTGGAATGCTTTCAGAGGTGAAGATGGAAATTTACAAAGTTTGTACACTCCCTTACAAAATTGGGGAACTTTGGTCTGAATAATTTGTACTTTTGGACACTGACATCCACATGATTTCAGCAGCCTTCTGCTGAGACTCATGTTCTGGCTATTTCTACTGAGGATGGTAAGATTCAGAACCTGTATTAACCTTATACCTTTCTCTGCACAGTGTCAGTACTTGTTTTCAGTTATCTTAATTTTCTGTCCTCTTCGTGAAAAGATTTCATGGAGATGAGCGTCCTTTTCTCTTCTTCATGGATCAGTTATTCATTAACTGTCACAAAATTCACAATCTTTAGATTTCTGCAGGGGTTCTGAAGGCTTTATCCTTGCCATAACCTGGAAACAAAATAAGGGTGATAAAACTTTGAGATAGAAAGTACAGACAAGTCAATGTGAAGTGCAACTGCTGAATTAATTCCCCACATTTACAGCTCTCTGAGGACCCCACTCGAATGGTTTTCTCACCATCTTTTTGATTTTGAACACAGATGCAAATTCTGACAGCCATTTTCTCAGATCAATAGGTAATTAATGCTTTGGAGCACCAAATTAATCTGCTTCTGAAAACAACCAGAAGGTGTACATGATTTCAAAATGTGGCTTTCTGCTAGCATAACACTTAACATGATCATATATTGTATCTCCTACATCCCATTCCTTATAATCTTCCTTACAGTTCCATTTTCATCTTATGACATCTATCTCAAAAGACACATGTCTTTATGAATCAAGTCTTAGAACTGGAATGTAATGCAAAATCAGAAGTCTGTTTCAACAGGGAGTTTAATAGAATTTAAGTCAAGGGTTAATATACATTTTTTTTGATTCAAAAAGTGTGTTGTTCAGCTTCAGACTTAAGCCTGATGTGTTACAGATTTTTCACTAGGTGGAGCAATGGTACCTTTGTTAATGCTCTATTCCTATTCTGAACACCTGTGCCAGGAGCTTGGCGTATGCAGGGATATTCTGAACTTAATCTATATATTGTAAATGGGGAATTTAAGTTGGGAATATATTTTTCATCAATTTGAATGTTTCTTAATTTCTCACAAGTGTTTTGCTAGCTCTGATGCCTCTTAAGAATTCTTAAAATGTAGAATTATTAATTGTACTTATTTTCTTTTTTTTTAGCCTGAGATTAATGAACATTTTATAGTTGATGGAAAAAGTAACACGGAAAACAGCCCAGATAAGAACTTGGTAGTTTTGGTTATTGTTGTTGTTCATTTAATGCATGCAGTAAGAAAGAAAAACAAATTCTGGCTGATAACTTACATAAATATTTGGCTAGTTAAAATTCTCAAAAAAGTAATTTTATGAGAACATTTTTGCAATTGCTTCTTTACATTTTATGTTAAAATCTCTTTACAAGGTATATTGCTTTAAAATAGAAAGATACTTATATTAAGAAATAAATAAAGAAGACTTTCAATCACATGTCAGCTTCTTAAGATTATTAATTTAAGAAATATTGGTAGTAATGTTTAGAATTTTTCAAGACATAATATTTTTGTTAGAGACCCTTCTCTTGATTCCTGCATAATTAATGATTCTTTATCAAAAGATTAAATTTTTTTCTATTTTTTCTATTTTTTCTTTTACAATAAAATGTCAAAGTGATAGATTTTAAATTACTATGCAATTATACCTATTCTACATTTTAATCCATGCATTTTAGTTCATGGCTTGATTTGCTCCTATTCTGTTATACCAGTTGTTTGGCTTCAGGCCAAGAACATAATACCTGAACATGTGTTATTCTGATGATTCATAAAATGGCTGCTAGTAATGGCAACAATCAATTTATGAAATTAAAACAATATATCAGATGAAGAAATAAAGTCTGCTAATGTGTTTATTTACCTTATTTCCTCCACATTTAACAGAATCAGTGTTTAATTATATAAAAGGATTGAAACATAAATAACTATCAGACACAGTAAAGAAAGCTTAGGACTGCTGCTGGCAAGGCTTATAAAATAAAACCTTATTTAAGAAAGAAAGCACATAGAAATTATATTATGCTACATTTTAAGTGCCTTAGTAGCTATTTAAGTGCTTTTGTTGATGGATTGCTCCTGCTATGACACACTGGAACCTCACTCATAAATTAACCTCAGTCTTCAGTAAAACAGCAGAGTTGGTTTTAAGCATTAATTGTGATTTTTGAGATTTAGACATGAGCCCCTTTTAAAATTTCTGGTTAAACAAACCCAGACACAAGCACTGCAGCACCATGGGTGACTGAGCTGCCAGAGCACAGCATCATAGGGACTTAAACACTAGAAGGAATGCTATCAGGATAATATTCAAGAATTCAAATACTTAAGCTATTCAGGTATTCAAGCACTATTCAGTTAGATAAAATTCTTAATGTCACATTTTTCCACTAACCCAAATGAGCACTTGAATTGTGGGAAAGGTTATTTCAGAAAGTTATTTTCATTTTTATCTTTTCTGATAAAGAGCCATATATTTTGATCAAAAAAGAGGAAAAAAAATAGTAGTGGTAGTAATGTAAATTCACTAAATATTCTGACTCTGCCTCCTTTACTGAAAATAGATGCTCAACCTTTAATGCCAGGGCCTGATTATCCATATATCTGGGGATCCATGGGACAGATGGGATAGACAATACAGCAGTGTTTGACTTGGACAGTAGGATCTGACTTAGCATGAGCCAGTACAAACCTGGATTTATGTGCCTCTAATTCTAGGAATATCAAATGCCAAGCATCAAATTCAATGTCCAGAACTTTTGCATCTCTGATTCTCCTAATCCCAGACCTGTTGTCCTGGAACAGTTTCAGACCCAATGCATAAGAAAACCTGATAACTTTTCAGGGCCTTATAGAAAGGGTGAATGACAGCAAATAGATCAGAGTTTTGTCTGACATCAAGTAGAGGTACTCTGAAACTTAAAAGTACTTGTCTCTCTCTCAAAATCATAATCGTTTTACTTAATTGAATAATTTAGCTCATATTGGCACAACAATAGTATGAAAATAAAAAAAATAGGTATGAAAGCCTAAGGATCTGTTCCTCACTATGGATAAATAGAACATTTCTGCCTCATATAAGAGCTGATTCCTCAACTTCAGACTTTATAAAAAATATGATGATTGTATACAAGCAGTCATAAAAAAGAGATTAAGATCTTGTTTGAAAATAGCACTGTTAAATACCTGGTTAATCTTCATATGCTACATTTATTATCTGACCCAAATTACATTCACACATCCTTGCTTTGATTTTGTGAACAAAACCAAAGTAACAGAGAAAGTTTAAGCTGGCATTGGACATACAGCATTTTCACTATGATCAGTACATGTCTGAACAAGTTATTAGCTAAAGAAAGAATTCCAACCACAG
This sequence comes from Regulus satrapa, assembly GCA_013396955.1. Taxonomy (NCBI): domain Eukaryota; kingdom Metazoa; phylum Chordata; class Aves; order Passeriformes; family Regulidae; genus Regulus; species Regulus satrapa. Next base: position 47,460 of record VWZN01014385.1, read on the forward strand.
AGAAAATAATTTACCAGAAAAAAAAAAAAAAAAAGGTAGGTTGACCTT
>VWZN01014385.1:50437-62793 GCA_013396955.1 Regulus satrapa
TTGGGGGGGGGGGGGGAGAGTTATTTTGTTTTGTCTTTGGTTTTGGACGTTTTTGGGGCTTTTTAAAAATAACACAAAATAAAGCACTCATTTAGAATTACAGCTTTTAAAGGATGATTGACATATTTAAATATCTAGACAGGGAAAGAGAGCAAGTTTAGTTGATATATGGTGCAGAATGGGCTAATTTACAATATTTTGCTTTTTCATAAATCTATGGAATGCTTACAAAGTACTCAAAAATTTAAAACAGAGCTTTATTTTATTTATCAAATAAATCTAGGCCTGCCTAATATTGCTTGCACTTAACATTCCTTCCTCTAAAATGCAAATAATTACCTATGATTAAAACACTATTTTTATAATGTTAATTTATAATTATAAAATTATTTTAAATTGGTTGTCCATATTTTGTTCAGTAAAGTCCTATCTGATAAAGTACTTCCATTGTACTCCACACAACACACCACCACATACTTGCAGCCTCACAAAATTCCCTTCTGAAATGGTACAGCAGAGCTGAAAGGAGCCTGGAAAGATCATCTGGAACCTTCTCTGTCTGTGATACCTTTGTGACTTCTTGTGCTTTGTGACTTCTTGATGGCTGCTTTATTCCCAAAAATTTTATAAGCATGTTGCTGCTGTGTTTCACAGTTCATAGTGGAACTGTCCATGGAAACTTTGTCTTGATATAAGATATGAATTCTGGTTTTGCAGTTTAAATGTATTGATCACCTTATTTTGTACAGAAATGCAGAATAAATGTTACTAATAATATGATGCAATTATTTATATTTAATTGTAATATATTTTTTTTAATTTCTTACAATTTCTTTGGCTCTTCTTTGGTTTCTTTCCCATTGGTTCACACTTTGTATTTTCCTTGAAGTGCAACAAAACTTAGGTAAATGTTTTGCCTGTTCAGATCCCTCTTCAGATCCTCCCCCAGCCTCCAGCAGATCAACATTCCCATCCAGTTTAATGCTACCTGCAAGATGAAAGAGGGGAAACTTGATCCCCTTATCCAGATCATCGATAAAGACATTAAACAGGACTGGCCCCAGCACCAAGCCCAGGGGAGTGCCACTTGTGACTAGGATTTAATTCCATTCACTGTAACTCTTTGGGCTCTTCACATCTGCAGGGATGAGCTGAGGCCAGGGATATGAGCTTCGGCACAGCAAAGTGATGGGTCCAGCCCTTAGGTCACAATAAGTGACTTTCCCCAGCAGCGTTACAGGCTGGGGAAAAGGGGACTGAAAAGCTGCAGGATTGGAAAGGACCTGGGGGTGCTGATCCACAGACAGCTGGACATGAGCAAGCATGTGCCCAGGTGGCCAAGAAGGCCAATGGCATCCTGCCCAAATATAGTGTGGCTAGCAGACCAGGACAGTGAGTGTCCCCATGTACTTGGCCCCAGTGAGCCCACACCTCAAATCCTGCATTTGGTTTTTGGCCTCACACTATGGGAATGACATTGAGGTGCTGAAGCAGGTCCAGAGAAAGGCACCAAAGCTGGTGAAGGGTCTGGAGCACAAGTCTGGTGAGCAGTGGCTGAGGAAGCTGTGGGTGTTTAGTCTGGAGAAAATGAGGCTTGAAGGGAGTTTACTACTCTCTACAACTACTGAAAGGAGGCTATAGCAAGGTGGGATCAGTCTCTTCTCCTAGACAAGTGCCGGAGGAGAGGAAATAGTCTCAAGTAGCATCAGGGAAGGTTTAGATTGGATATTAGGAAAAAAATTATTCACCAAATAGGTTGCCTAGGGAAATTATGGGGCCACTGTCCTTGGAGGTATTTTAAAAACTTGTAGATATGGAATTTAGGGACAAAATTCTGAATGTTATAAATTATAACCATCTGATAGGACAGTTTTTTATGGTGCTTTTAAACAGCCTTTTTGTCTCAAGACATTTATTGTCTCAAGTCTTTGGAGAATATCCAGGCTGCAAAAATTGAACTCTGGCCAGTTTCAATATTCACAAGATACATTAATTAATAACTCTGCTTTTCCAATCCAGAGCTGTGCTATGGTACATGTAAGCATAAATAAGCTTCGTTACCAGGTACCTTCAGTGGAGCACAAGCAGTGAGGGCTCCAGCAGCATCAAAACTCCATGTCATCAAAGCTCCTTTGCCTTTAATATTTGATCTAAACATTTGCTCATCCTCCTTGTATTGTGTTGTGGATATTTAATGTCAGGTTTCATGGCAAGTAAAAAGATATCTAACACATCAGGACAGGACTCCACTAGTGATTGCAAAATTTTTGTATGATTTGGACATTTGGGATTTTTTATTACAGTGAATGGTAATCAGAGGTGAGAAGCAAGTAGAAATATGTACAAGCATTTATGTGATCAGGGATGCATGGTATGATTATTCTTTTCAGTAATGATTATGTCACCATTTACACTAAATTATACCTATATACATTTCAATGAGAATCTAAAGTCTTTTCTGCCTTCTGAGTGCTCTTTGGGACATCTGTTATTTAGACAAGTGAACGACAATTTGTTTGCTATATGGGTGAAATGAATCCCATTTTAGGCTGCTTACACCACAAAGTGAAAGGAGAAACCATGTGTTATAAGAATTGAAAGTAAATAAAATTAAATCAAAATCTATATACATTGCTTCAGATTATGAATTACAGACAAATTACAATTAGAGATGCTATGTTCTGTGGACAGGAGGCATTAGAAATATATACCAGAGTTAGATTTTGGCACTGCTGGAGGACTAGGGAGAACAGAGATCTCACTGAGTTACAGTGTTCCTGAAGACATAAAAAAATTCTCTGAAATGTTATCTTTCCATTCCCAGGACTTCAACAGATTGTATTTCAGATTAATCCAGATGTATTTCAAATTAGCTTCTTAAGTATCTCCATGTAATTTGCTCCTAATCATTGTTCATAATCATGCATTTAGTGTAAGTTCATTAAAAAGAAATAATTTTATTACTTTAATTTATTGTAGCTATCAAACATGTTGATTCAAGATATAGCTGCTTAGGTTTAACCCTTTTGATACAATGTAAACTTTTCTAGGGAAGAATCTCTTTCCATATTCTTATGGAAATCTTGTGATTTCTTGTGACTTGTCTTCAGAACTGTCTTTCCAGGTTAACTGAGCACATAAACTTGGCTTCATTAACTCAAGGAAAACAAAATTTTATTATTTCTTGCTGTCAGCCATAAGTCTTAATGACAGGGATGGGGAAATATTGGGGTAATTTCCCTATACGTTGATATTTAGCCCTTAAATTGCAACTTTTGTTTTCAAAGCTAGTAAATGAAATTTAGTTATTTATTTCTCACATTGCCATAAGAAAGTGAGTTACTGTTAACAATCCTTTTTTACAATGAGATAAAATACTTTGTAGGAAGCTAAAAGAGCTTGATGAGGTCACATGGGAATAATTATGGTATTTGCTGTTTATGTACATCTTCCCACCTGCAACCAATTACCTGTTTTACCACCATCACTGGAGATATGCTTTAGCAACCTGAGTCATTTCCATTAAGCAGTAAATTTTGAAAACATCTGAAAAACAAGAGGGTTGCAGTATTCTAATGTTTCTGGCTCTAATTGACTGTTTCAGGCACATGTGTCTGGGTTAATAATGCTTTCTTTTGAAATTTCATTTCCTTTTTTTACAGCAGCTGTAGAGAAACCAAATCAAGACTCTTCTCAGAGGTGCACAATAAAGGATGAGAAACAATGCTGCAAGTTCCAAGAGAACTTTTTCTGGATATAAGGATTTTTTTAAAAAGCCAACAATTTAAAAGAGTAACAAAAATCCCTGCAAAAGGGACCTTGACTGCAGCTGCCCTGCTCTGGCTATGTTAGTTCAATATGATCTGGAAAACAAAGAAGTACAGATGAACCTTCTTATGTAACTGCTGCTTAACTTCACACTTTCTGTAACATTTGGTGGCAGGAGACCAGAGGGTGACAGAGGGCCTGGGGAAAATTAGTAATTGGTCTTAGCTAAGCAGAAAGTCAAAGAGATTTGCCTGGGGCTATGTGATTAGCAAGGCCATTGACAGCTTATGTTTGCAATCTAAGTCAGGAAGCAATAAATAATTAAGACAGCAGTCCCTTTTGGGTGGGTAGAGGGGAGCAGCATGAAGGGACATTTCAGCATGCCAAAGGCAGGGTCTGCAGGAGAAGAGTTGTGGCCAGCCAGAACCCAACACTGAGTGGGCAGTGGTTGCCTGCTCCCCTCATTTGTGGCACAGGTCCGTGCTGCTGGCCAGGGGGAGTTGGGACCCGATTTGTCAGTGTGTGATGAATGTGTGTGGCAGAATAAATATCTAAGAATAGAAATCATTGGTCAAATGCTACATCCCTCCTGTTAATAGTAACCTCAGAAATATATGGGTTTGTGTTTATCCTACCGAATTGACATGTAACACTTTCCTTGGAAATCTTAAAAGCTCAGCTGAAGCAACTTCATGTAATGTTAGAATTCATTCTGCTCTAAACAAGGTTTTAAAGTAGATAGTGTTGCAAACTGTCTTCAAACCTAAATTAATTCTTTGACATCATGACTACAACTTATGGCTAAAACTTCATGAAAAAATCATAGAGTTTATTTATTTAATAATTTGGCTTTATTTGTTGTACAATTTATAAATATCAAAATCCTATGCTGTACAAGTAAATTATGACTATGAATTGTCACATTCTGACTGTCATACCCTATGATGTTCATGGTTGAAGGTATAAAAAAATTGCTGTTTCTGTACGTGTTGAAATGTTCTTCACTGAAGAAAATTAGGAAATAATGAAACTCATATAATTAAATAAATTTAACCCTCAAAAGAATATTTTAATACCTTTGGTTTCAGGCTAGTAGATAAATAAGGCTTGAAAAAGAAATGCCAGTAAATGGCCAAATTCCTCTCTCAGACTAGTATGTCAATTAGTGCAATTAAAAGCAGGATCAAAGATCAGCATTTGAAGAGTGCTTTCCAAGAGAATGGAGTACTGTTAATATTTTCCCATAATACCCTTGCTTTTATGAAGTCTAAAGATTTGCTGCCTTACATGAATAAGGCTGCTTACACAACAACCTCTCTTAAATTTCCTCCTCTTTAATGTCTGTAATCATCTACTCTGGACTCTTTCACACTGAATGGAAGTGAGGGCACACATACTGTGCAGGACATTACTACATTCTGGATATGACAGACAGCTGTCCATGCACTTCCAGCAGAATCAGGTACGTTCTGTGTGTGTCAGACCTAGCGTTCATAAACAAGTGACAGATGCTCTGCGAGTCCAGAGAAATCTGAGCCTGGGATGCAGAGCATCACAGGCCAATGGCTATTCATCTAAGATTTTCAGCAATTTTGTAGCACCATCAGAGAAACTGCTCCCAATCTGTGGTGTCTGCCTTTCCCAACAAACAAGGCCCTCTTTTTGTTACACTCAGACAAAATTTTCAGATGGAACAAAAAAGGAACCATCTGAAGAAAATAGTTGCACATCTCTGATGTGCTTTTTTCACATTCTGAAAGTGAGTTCAGTGTTTGTATTCCCAATGAAAACTCAAAGCTAACATTGTTCTTGGGACACACTGACTGCATGGCTACTGGCCTAGGCATTCTCATGTGGTCTGTACCAGAGTTTCCAGTAATGCATGAATTTTGCTGACTATTGACATGGAGCTTCGATGAAGGCCTGTGCATCACTAACACAACCTTTGAAGTTTTTTATCAAGAAATTTTTGATTCTTCTTATACAAATTTCGACTTGGGTGGTGGATCCGTGTACAGTAACTTTCATGTAGTGGAAGAAGCCCTAAAGAAATTAGGAAATGCAAATGTCACGCTTCTAGGTTTTGTGCTTTGTTTTTCCTTCAGCTAAACTTGCTATTGTGCTCCTCACTTTGCTCCAGAAGTCGTAGGAGTCCTCTTTGTTCTACTTACATGCAACAGTGAGCTAAAAGACAGTCCATATCTAAGGATAAAGGTTAGGATAAGGTAAGGGAAAAGAACTAGAAAAACAGAAGCCATCTGGGTGATTCCTGATCTTTTTTGGTTATATACAAACTACAAAATGGGAGAAATATGGATACAATTTTATTTTTAGGGCAACCTCTCTCCTTGTGAGGTGATCAGGAAACTCCTGTAGGCACCGTGCAGAAATTTGCTTGAATGACAATAAAAAATTATGTGAAAGATCATCTCTGCAGATCAGGGTTTAAACCAACAATGACTTGTGTTCCTTTAGTATCATGCTTTCCTAAGTTCCAATCAGCTATGAATGACATTTTTAGTGACTGTTTGCCACCTTGCACCTCCTGCAGTGACACCATAATGAAAAAAAAAAGTCTTGTGTCTGATGTAATAATATTTCTAGATAGCCTATGAACCACTTACAAGACAGATATAGCACCTTTAATAGGACCATGATGAGGGAAAGGATTCAAAGGAAATTCCAAATTCTGATGCTTTCTTCATCTTGAGGAGAAAAAGCTTAGGAGATACATTTTAGAGGAAAATTCTGTCTGTCAGTATTTCAATGTGTAACTAACAAAGCGACACTTTGAAGTGTCGTACTTTCAGATGTTTCCCTTAACTTTGACATTTCTATCCCTTAATATTTCTTTTAATATATTTTGTTCATATTCTCCTCGGCCTTTTCTGGTACCCAGTTATTTATTTTAAAAAATTATAGTTTCCCACACTACCCTCCCCTACAGTTTAGGTAACAATAGGATTGTGTTTTGCATTAAGGATTCTTTTAAGGCAACTTTTCTAAAATCCCAGAAGATAAATTCACTTCCACCACCATTCACCTAGGAGCACATGAATAAATAGGGCAAGTGACAGGTTAGGAAACAAGACTTATCTTAGACCCTGTGCTCATTAATACTGAGCAAAGCAAAATGTCACGTAGCTGATGAAAGTTTTCAAGTAAACAGCCTGAGTCAATATTAGCTCTATTTTAAAAGTCTCTATTGTTGAGTTAGCTGCTTTACAGCAAAATTACCAATTTCTAGTCCCAATTATGCCCAAGTACTGACAACACTGCTGCCTGTGAGATAAAAGTGTCTTGTTATTAGAAGATCTATTCACTGTGAATGATTTAATTTTCTGCCCCTGAAATCATCTTAAATTAAGTCGTTCATAAGAAAGTGACTGCAGACAGAGGGTTATTATTTGGACAAGCCTCTATGAATGAAAATTCAATAGCCAGACTCTCATTTGTCTGCCTAAAGATGTTGTTAGATTTTAGGTTCATTTCATTTTGAAAAGTTTGATGGTAACAGAGAAGGACAGTCCTCACTGGAGCTTGTCTGGTGTAGGAAGGTCTAATTTCCATTTCCTTCATTTAGCCCAACAGAGAAAAATGTTAAATCTTACTGAACAATGGCAATATTGAGCTTCCGTGCAGAGAGACTTTAAATAGGGCCTTCACAAAATTTTAATGAAAGTGCCTCATGCCTGACCGGTGTTCAACTGCTTTTTAAAACCTTCATGAACATATATCTCATTTTGGTTCTTACATGTTCCTTTTCTATTTGGTCAAGAAAACCCTTAGAATTGGTGCAGATAGTTCTGCAGAAGCAAGTGCTGAACTCAGCTTTTCAGAAATGGATGTGTGTGGAAGCAGAAACAGTGATTTCAAAGAGAGTTTTCTAGGTTGTACGTGAGGTAGTGGCAGTAAACTATTATCTGCTGGTGAAAACCATTGTTCTGCAAAAGGATAGTTTCAGGAAAATTAAGTGGAGACTGGAGCTGTGCAGGCACCAGTTCTGCAGCCACACGTCAGCTTATCAAAATGAATTTTAATCATTTTGTTGTATAAAGCAGCCATGCAAAGTTTGGAGTTACTGTTAGAGCTAATGCTAATTGAATGTTAATTCTTCCCAAATCTGCTACATGTACTGGGTGCATTTGTAATGAAATACCATTTTTCTGCTAAAGGAGAAGTAAATATAACAAATGCCACAGAATACTTTCAAATGGCATTTATTAGAGAACATTAAAAACTGAAATTATAACCCACATTTCATATCTTATACAAAAAATATAGTTTGGGAAGCCTGGATGAAATTAATACTTATGACATACATTGTGTGACATATATTTAGACAGAAGAGAAACACACAGAACAGAAATAATCTTTGTTTTTAACACACTTGACCAGTTAAACATAGTAGAAATTATTAATAATAACCTTTCAATGTCTAGGCATCTTCAAGTAACAGACTTATTTTTCTAAGCTTCTAGACTTCTACAAAAAGGTAGATTGCTGCCTGAGTCAGAACAGCTGGAAATCAATACTAACGTTGTATAGTTTGGTGCTGAAAACAGAGGAAGAAGTCAATGTTATTGACAATTTGTCATGTTTGAGTTTATGGCACTGATTTTTTTTTTTTTATTTTTTTTTACAAATAATTCAAGTAATTCAAAATATTCTGCCCAAGAGACAATGCTTTTAATGTTGTTACCAAATTTATGTTGTCTGGCATCAGGATGTTGATGTACCTTTTACATGTTAAAGATCACGCGGATATGCTTTTTCCATATTTGATATAGTCAATATACATCTACTTAATAACAATGCCATACTTCCTATGACTTCTTTTAAGAGGTATTTTGAATCTTTCAGGATTGTTTTTCTATTAATCTATTTCTCGTAAACATTACTGAGACGTCATCAGTTTGTTGGGGTGTTTTTTTTGTTTTGTTTTAGGTTTTTTAAAATTGAACAGAAGCTTACAAACAAGTCATATATTGTTTGAAACAGAAAACAAGAACCTTCATTCTTAGCGTGGCATCAGTTTAGGAAGTTTCATCAGATTTCCTTCACCCATCTGCACTGGCACTCACAAGCAGATCCTGAGTGGGTATGTACGTGCTGCTCATCACACAGCGTGATGCAGCCGCAGTATCTGGGTCTCTGAGACATGTGACTCCAGTGAGCGCTGTACGGGTCAGTTGCTATTTAATTTCTGTTCCACTAATAATCATAAAGCATGCCATAGGCGCTTTTAACAGCCAGCCACAAAACAGGGGCTTTTGAAGTATCCCTCTCAAATCTGAATGAAAACGTCTGATAAATGAATTTAGCTATCTCAAATCTTGGCTTGGGTTTCCTGTGTTTTCCTAGTGGCATTCCTCCATGCTTCCAATAACATGGCAGTTTCTATAGAGTGTGTTTTGTGTGCAGGCAGACAGCTCCTGATGACACTTCTCTTTTGTCCCTTCAACACAAAGAGGGATGTATTACTCTACTGAATACAAAGGACTAATTCTACTAAATCAGCTTCTGTACTCATTAGTGGACAGAGCAGTTTGAAAAATTTAATCAACAAAGATTTTTAGTCACTTTTACTAAATAGTAGCAAGTCTTACTTTTCTTTATATAATCCATTTTACATCTGTCAAAATGCTACAAATGTAGTTTATAGAATAGATGGCTTTCTTTGTGATTACCTTAATGTGAAGGACACAGTGACCGTTCTTTTGAGTATCCTTTCAAAATAATTTCCTTGCATTTGGATGATTAAAATTTTTCATCACAATTCAGTGGCATTCTTTTTACAAGCACAATGCATGAGTTTAGGAACATGAAAATATACATATTTTTTATACATTATCTTCATTTAAGAATATTAATGCTAATATTAACAGCTGACTTATTAAATGTAAAGAGAAAGACATGACAATAAAATAATTACTACATCTCTAGTCCAACTTGCTAATTGGTAAACTATTTAGGATTCATGGCACATTGATTCCAGTTACTGCCTGATGTAAAAACCAAATTTTATAAAAGGGCTCTTCTATCAAAAGTGAGATAAAACTACTAAATATGCTGCTATGCAGAACACCAGTGATCCCAGCTCTGTAGAAAACAAAGTACTTCATATATTTTGAATATTTGAAAAAAATCCAGATTGCAAGTGTTTAAAAACTGCACCTGGCACATGGTGCATTAGATAAGCAAGGCAGAGTATCACCTTGGGATAGAGAAAAGTTGAAAACATAAAAGTGTACTTGCAGTACTTTTTTAAATTAAAGATTTTTAAGTTTATGAATTGCACAGTCCTCGAGGAGAGTTGTCACACTGCACTGTACATATGCCATTTTGGAAAAAAAAAGGTTGCTTGGATCAGAACTGGAGCTTAGAAATAAATTTTAGAATAGAAGCCCAGACACATCACAGAATACAAGTTCCTCACTAAGATGTTTGCCAGATTTCCCTGTCCACAGCATGGTGTCGCACTCATGCTCTCCTGTGAGTGTCTGGCTTTGCAAAATTATGCCTATGCATATGCACATATTTAATATTTATTGGTTTTCATTATTAATGTCTTTCAGAATAAACACTTTTGAAACTGCAATGATTGATGATAACATTTTTAACTGACTTTTGAGTATGTCACTTTTTAATATATTCTGTTATCTGTCAGTCTCTTTTGTTATTTAATACTCCATGTTAAGTCATATTTTCTAAAATATTCTCCATTAAGATGGTTGTATGTTCTTGCTTGCCTGGTCATGCTGTTCCAAGTAAAAATAAATTACTTTCATTAGAACAAGGCCCCCAATGTAGGCAGTAGATTTAGTAATTGTACCTAAGGGTTCAATGGTACAATTTATGCCTCAAAGCAGAGAGCACAGATGTGCAGAATCACTGAAGCTTGCACCTGGATGCTGTCAGTTCCCAAACATACATGAAAATCAAAATCCATATCCAAATAATGTTGATTTTTAAAAAATTATCAAAATTATTTTACCTCCTACATAATATTTACATTAACTGTGATAAAAGCCCTTCACTTACAGGATAGGCTTTAGGGCATACTGATATCATGGCAACAAAATAACTTGGCATAATCCCAGCGCCAGTTTCTTCCTGCTGATTATTTCCCATACTGCTCTGAACAGAGCAGGCTATAGTTTTTCATTCTGGAAACATTACTGCAAGTTCCAGATTTTCTTCAGAAAATAGTTTGTGGTTAAATTTGTATAAGAGTTGAGGACCTTCTCTGTGGCCTTTCCTTGATAGGAAACATATTTCACTGTAGAAATATATTTTTACCATAAGGATTTTAAGTGTGTTCATAACATTTTTATTGATTTATTTATTACTTGTTATTCAGTAATTATTTTATTTGCTTTTAGAATATTGTATGTTCATAATGTTCAGCATTGGATTTAATGTCCTTTCCCCATTGAAGCAAATCAACTAAAAATGAATTAAAAGTGAAATAAAATACTGCCACTGCTAAAAGTATTTTCAAACCTCAGCTACAATGTTTGAACACTTACTGTTCAAATTTGAGTAACTGACAAGAGTATGAGAGAGCAGCCAAAGAGTATTTTTTAAGCCTAAATTCATTTAAATTTCTCATGTTCAGATGCAAACTGGCTGAGGATTTTCAAAGCGTTTTTGGGGTTTGGATCAGTGGTTTTATTTGATATTAATAATTCTGGATTCTTGGGTAAATCTCTCCTCTGTCTGGACCAGAAACTCTGATCATATTCATGGTACAAAGCCAGCACTGTGATTTGCTGCTGTGAGAATGGCAGCATGAAGATCCTGGGGAGTACTTTAAACCCAAATTTATTTAATTAATCTAAAGCATAAAATATATGGGGAAGGAAGGAAAAGATTGAGAATTTGCCTCAGCATTCCCTCCTACACAAGTCCAGCCATATATTTGTGGTTAGTACGAAAGTGTGGTGTGCAGCACCACTTCTCTTTTTTAGCTCGTGGAAATTTTATGCACTTAAATAAAACACATTCCATGGCTTGCTAATACATCTGCTACAAACAAATTTTATTCAATAAGTATACATCTTCCAGTTCTGACTTTACACTGTTAAGTATAGGATCACATAGAAGGAATCCACTGAGACAGGAAGACATTAGAATGTAAGTTTATCCTGTCATTTTGTATTTTACCACATTAAAAAAAAAAGGAAAAGGTGATAAAGTCATTGACGTTTTAGCATGTAGTGCTAATATTTTAACGTGTAATTTCCACTAATTGCAATGTACTTAATAAAGTAGAAAATTAAATATGCATTGCTTTCTGTGAGAGTTATTTTACATACATTATATGGAGTCCTTATAATGNATTCTGATTTTTTTAATATACTCTAAGAGTTACTATACTTTCTTCTGTACACTTTATTAAAAAATCATGAGTGCTACATCATGAAAGGAAAATTAATGAAAACTCAGTTCCTTAGAGTCCCAAGTTTTGTTGATCCATCTTGGAAGTGTTCAAGACCAGGCTGGATGGGGCTTAGAGAAATTTAGTCTAGTGGAAAATGTCCCTGCCACAGTGTGTGAGGGGTGGAACTAGGTGACCTCTAAGG
>VWZN01014385.1:70894-109072 GCA_013396955.1 Regulus satrapa
AATGCTAAATATCAGGTTTTGGGGTTTTTATTAGGATGTCAGAAATATATGTTTTCAGTTTATTCAGTTGCTGAAGTCAGTAGCTTTGATCTAAATGTGTTCTATTTATGCAGGCATGTTTAAATACCTGTCAAAAATATATTCCTTGTGAAGGTGCTAGTAAGAGTATTGGTTTTTAAATCCTTTCTGTTTACACTGGAAGAAGTATTCTCTCTTATATCCAGGTTAATTAGATCATCTCCTAAATACTGTACTGTAGAGAACTGGTTGTTCTCATGAGCACATTAGAAACATTCTCTGATCTGCAATATTTTCTGAAAGATAACTTGAAGGTGAAGTCAAACAGACTTAAGGTTTTACTTTGTTTCTTTCAGGCTCATCCTGCTTCCACAGGATATCTTTGTATAGGATATCCGGCATTCTATTGGGAAACTGACTTTGTAGTTCAACCAGTGATGGTGTTTCATCTCAGAGAGCAGTTATTTCCTGAATGGAACTTGTAAAACTATTGAGAGAGGTACAGCTCCATGCTTCCCTGCACAGCCAGATTGTTATCACCGTCACATTTCTGCCATGACTTCCCTGTGACTCAAGAGCCGGCAGCTAAATATGACTCCCATTATTTTGCCACAGGGTCACTGAGGACTGTCTCTCACAAGCTGCTTTTGGAAAACTTCTTCTTTGTTAATCTTACTTCAAGAGGGGAATAAACTGTTCTCCACCCAAATGCATGCTAAGCAAGGCAATGCTTCACAAGTTTTACTGCAATGTCAGGGAAAGGGAACTGTGGTCACTTTGGCCTGGTGCTGCCATGCCTAGGCTCAGTTCTAACCAGCTGAGTTGGGTACTCACTGTGAATTCTGTGCCAATATTTACCCGATAGTGAGTATCATGCAGACAGAGATATCATATCACTGAGATACTGTGAAATAACCATCCAGTTGTAGCACAGTAAATCATTTACATTGATATCATCAATCCCCAGGATCACAGTTTCATGTTGGTTTTGATATTTGACTCATTTCTGTATTTTTTTGACAAACAGACCATTTATCAGTGAATTTTATTTTATTTGATGAGGCTTTTCTCCAGTAGGAAAAGTTGAGATAACTAGTGCATTAAACATATTGGGACATGAAATCTTGCATTTTTCATAGAGAAAACACAGCATATCTGAAGTACTTCCTGTCCTGGTGGGAGAAGCAACTTCCATAGATGAATCTAGGAAGAGTAAATTTAAAATCCCAGAGGAAGGTTATTGCTCCAATAGTACATGTTAGCCACCCCATCTCCTATCTGTCAACCACACCTTAAAGTTCTACAGAAGATCATTATTTTTTTCCTCTTTCTCCTCGTGGATCTTCTCTTAAACTCCATTGTTCTCTACAGATTTCAATCTCTTCTCTTTCAGATTGTCTAGGTGATTAACCTAACCCAGTAAAATTCAGCAGGGATTTTCTTCAGTCTGTGCTAAACTGAATGTTGCAGTTTTGTTCTGAAGTATACCTGTTTGTCTAGTTGTTTTTTTTCCTCCCAATTACATCAGTTGTCTAAAAGAAAAATATTTCCCTTCAAGACATGCTTTGCTAATATTGTCACAACAATCTGTTGTCTTCTAGTAGAATAACAGAGCTACTATTGAAAATGTTATTATTGTTAGCATGCCAATCTTTATTAACACTCTACCCTTTATTCTTGAGGGTTTACTGTGTTGCCACAAGTTATTTAAAGAATGTTGAGAAAAAGTTTTTTTGATAAATATTTTTACACACATAATTTCAGTTAAAGCTGTAAAACTATGTGAAATAGCAGATGATTTGGTTCTTTAGACATGGTAAAATTTAATATATAGTAATTATCTGCCCTTTAAACTGTGTTTTAGTTTGCAGCTCTCTGTACGTTGTAGCTATCTAGGTTTAAATATCATCAACATCCCCCCTTAAACCTAGAGAAAATCTAGGTTAAATTCAGTTTTCTCAAAGTGGAATGTTGGTGTGGATCTCAGCTTTTGTGAGATTTTGACTTGTTCTTAGGAACAGTAAGTATAAAATAGGATATGTCTGTATTCTCTGCAGATTTAACTGTAGTTCCTCCTGCAGAAAGAAGAGACTTTGGAAACGACTACAAGGCAACAGACTGGAGCTTTCTGTATTAGGATGACTTTTGCACTTTGATATGAGACATAAAAATGTTTTCCAGAATAAGTTTCCCTTTTTTTCCTCCCAGGTGCTACTCACCCAGCCAGCCCTTCCTGATTCCACTGCTAAGCTGCACCGTGTCAGCCCCCTGCAAAATCTGCCATGCTACTTTTTAGCATTGTATGAATGCTTTGTATTTGCCAGAACCTTCTCCTATGTTTCATCTTTTCACTCTTCATAGCCAAAGGGATATCTCTAGTTAATTGTTTTCATCCTCGCACTAGATCACTCTTAAAAGTGCTGAACATCTTTCATTACACTTTTTGGAGCATTTCCAGAGAAGAAGGAGGAAAAAGTGAGGTGAGCAAATGTGAAAGTAAAGTGTGACCAAGGAGCAGGTTATTACAGTTTACCAAAGTTCACTTGGTCTTGTAGCCAAAACAGGGTATGTAATAAACTTTTATGAGAATTTTGTTTGTTCTTCTGCTCTTACCGCACTCTTCAGCATACGTGAGCCTAAGCAATAGGAACTGGAACAAGTTCTTGTTCTTTGGAACAAGAACTGAGCATCCCTCACTACACACACTAGTTGTGTGCCATGAGGCATGCTTTGAGGTGGTGTATTTAAATATCTTCTTTGGCATGTGCCAAAGGAGTTTATAACCTGCTTCTCCATTATTAAAATCCATCATCTATTAGCTAATGAATATATTTGAGCAAAGTCACCGATGCTTGATATGGGAAAATCTTAAATTTTCTTTTGTAGAAATACTCCAAATCATCTGTAATTACTTACCAATAGGAAGACTGAAAACAGAATTTATTCTATTCTGATCCACTGTATAGTCCTTACTTTCCCCTTCCCTCTCTTCCTCCCTATCAGTCTTGCCATTTTTCCTTATTTTTAAGCAGCTACTTCGAAGCTACTTTCAAATTTTTAATACAACTAACAAAAAAAAACCCAGTAGGATTGGAACTCTGGATATACAGTAAGTTTTCACCACTGTTTCCATCTCTCTTCTATCTAGATACATGACTATACATTAAGCAGAAAAATTTTAGTTCAGTATTTTCTTCTGAAACTTCTGGACTGCAGTATTGAAGAGTGTCTCTGTAGGAATATATCTGAAGCATAGTAAGCAATCTTTAATTTTCTAAGGCTAATTGTGAACATTAGCATTCAAAGTAACAAAATCAATATTTACTGGACACAAGACATGGGAGAAGCTGACAAATTTCTTCAAATACTTCAGTTTTTTCACTAATATTTCACTTCTGGAGAAATTATGTATAGACTGAGCCAATTTAAACTGAACTTTAGTGACTATATGCAATATTTCAATTATTCAGGCAGGTAATTTTAAGGGGCACTGTGCAAAGAATATAGGTTATTTATAACATAGCTTACATATATTTATATTTATATATTATATATCAATTAGATAGATGGATAGATAGATGATAGATAGATACATAGATAGATAGATAGATAGATAATGCAACAGTTGTACTGCTAAAATGAATGTCTACAGCACTCTGCTGGGGGTGGTCACTGTTGACACACTGTAGTGAGAAAGCAAGGAGTAAATAATAGAAATGCATATTAAATAGCATCTATTGACTTCCAGAGACTAATGCATAATTAATTTAAGCCATAAAAATCTCATCATTGCTAAGAGAGCATTTGGTATGCTTTCACTTGGAAAAACAACCAACCAACCAAACAACCCTACCCCGCCCAAAAAAAGACTGTGCTGGACTCTTGCAGTTTAGAAAATTATCTGAGAATATATTTGGTATCCAGCACTCCTCAGGTTGCCTGGGAAATGCTGCTGATTTCACCATGAGGCAGACTAAAGAACATGAGGATAAAGCACAGCCCCAGCTAAATCAGCTGCTCGGGCAGCCAAGTTACAAGCCTTTTAGGTATGGATTAAAAAAACAAACCTGATGTTCCAAGTGACCTTCAGGCTGTACCTATGAGTGTGAACATGGCTGATGGTGTGCATGTGTTGCCTGATAGTTTTTTTAAAACCTTGTTAAATAATAGTTACAGCCACCATAAAGGAAAGCTCTGCAAGTTTACTTGGAACTGTAATTAGAAGACCACATGTAAACCTTTTTGAGAATTATCTCTGGCTTCTGTCATTTAAGTGACAACTGGTTTTGCCAGTTACAATTTAACCAGATTAATATTCCATTAGAGAGAAAGCCACACAGTTTAGACAAGTGATAGAAAGATTAGAAAGTGATCTGCACTTGCAATAATGTTGTCAAACTAGTTATTTTTGTTCTACTGAGTTTGACATCTGTCTTTAGGTTTGTGTTTCAACATAGACTCTTATTCTTGTTAAGTTTTCACTCTTTATCACATACTTTCAAATCTTTACCCCCTTCCTGGCTAACACTTGTGTTTCTTTCTCATTGAGGCTGGAATTTTTGCAACGGAGACAATTTTGTTTAATAAATGCATCAAAAATAATTTCAACTCGTTGAAGAGAGTGCTAGAGCAAGGAATGGGTACATTAGCTGATATCTCACTCTGTTGCAACTCTATAGTATAGTGAAATTTGCAACTGCATTGAACAAGGATGAGACTTCTAGAAAGATTCTATAGTAGATTATTCTAGAAAGGACTTTCTGGCCTCAGTATATTTAGACTGCTCTTTTGGCAGTTTTTGGAACCTTTTTGAGAAAAGATTTCTTTGAGGGAACCTCTTGGAAGACCTCTGAAAATAAAGATCAACAAAGAGAGCAAAGTGCAAACAGACAAAAGTGAAAAGTCTTCTGAAATGACAATTAAAGTGTGTTGGATATGCTGGATGTACTAATTCCCTTTTTGTTGAACAGTAGAGAATACTTGTCCCAGCTTCTGGTTTCTTTGTTCCACTGGCAGTGGTAAAGTGGGAAAAGCCATGATCAGACCCTATCACTATGGAATTATATCACTATCACTATGGAACTCCATCTTAGAACTGTACTTTCAATAATTGCTCTATTTGAACAGGATGGAGTCCTTTACGCGATGATAAATCAAAATAGCGGCCTGTTTCACAGAGTCATAAATGCTTGTCAGTGAAATCTGTGAGATTATTGTTATGGTCTTTCCAAGTTTCCTTCTGTGCCCTAAAAACCCACATAAGATCAAAAAGAACCTTATTTTCTGTGAGATTATTGTTGGCTTAGGTAGTTTTGTTTGATTTTTTTTTTTTTTTAACGGTCTTATTCTTATTCTCAGACACACCAGCTTTGGTTTTGTCCTTAGCCCTGCAGTTTTAATATGTTCTAAAGCATTTTATATCATTTCCTCTCCCCTTCACACACACATACAC
Organism: Regulus satrapa; assembly: GCA_013396955.1. Lineage (NCBI taxonomy): Eukaryota > Metazoa > Chordata > Aves > Passeriformes > Regulidae > Regulus > Regulus satrapa. Next base: position 76,365 of record VWZN01014385.1, read on the forward strand.
ACCCATTCTTGCTAATTCATGGTGCTATTTTCCAATTATTTTATAGCCCTTTATAGATAAATGAATCAAAGGCCATTGAAGTCTAGTTATTCAACAAGGCAGGTCAAGAATCCATCTCATCCTGCTGCCTTCTAGCAAATTTAGCACACTCAAAGTCCAGTTGCAATTAGGAACTTCTTAGCTTGCAAAAAGCTACAATGTCAATTTTGCAAATGCAAGTACAAAGTGGTATCACTACTGGCCAGAGGCTGAGTCTTTTAAGATTGTGGAGGAATCTGAAAGATTGTGAGACTGTGGTAGCCTTGTAGAGTTTCCTCCCCTAACTAAAGGCTTTGGAGTTGCAGGTGGGCTTTGGCAGAAGGAATTAAGACTGAGCATTGAAGAGTAGGAAAAAATGGCAGGACACTGCTGTGTCGTCTCGTTATTGCTTATAATTCATTAACAAAGCTTTTGAACAGTAATGGGATCCTTGCCTAGCACTGGTTTTGATGAGAATCTGATAGGACATAAAGCTATAAAAGTCAGGCTTCTTTAAAGATCACAGTTCATTGAGCAACTTAAAAGCTTCAGTAAAACAAAGCACATGCAGTCCTCTGATCTGGTATTCTGCACAAGATAAATTTTCAATAGTCTCTGCAGAAATAATGGCTTATTATAACAGCTATTCACATCTAGTCACTGGACAATACTGTAGCTAAAGTAAAATGCAATATGTTTTATTTGTGAGAGGAAACTTAACAATTGGCTTTGTCAAGTCAGCTGGTTCAGAGCCTTATTAAAGGGAAGTGTATGTTCAACAAAAGGTTAATCTCCCACACATTGATCCTGAGGGCGTGTATATGTTTGTCCTGACAGAAGGCTGAAAGTCTAGGAACCATGTGAGGAATGTGAATCCTAACATATCATTGCTTTTATTTAAGTGGAGGAAAATACAATCTAAAAATAAACAATTTCTAGAACATCTAGAACACAGCGCAGATGTTTGAATTCAGACCACAATATGGTGCGTGCTGATTATAATTAACTGGCAAATACTTAAAGATCCAAACACCTCCTAAAAACGTGCTTTGTTGTTTCATAATTAAACTGCTGGAAAAACATGCAATGTGGGTTAATAGACGTGATAAACTGTGTTGTCTGTTTGTGACACATGAGAAGTCACCTGAGAAACTGGGAGTCATCTCCATTATCTGCTGCAGTGGCTCACAGCTGCAGGGGTCTTATCGAGGTCACGCTGAGACAATCATTTCACATGATTAAAAGGACAAATGGCCAAGTGGATGTGTTTGGTGATTTGTAACTTTTGGACCTGTAGAGAGCTCCAACTGACAGCGCTAGGCAAGGAATGAGGTGAGAAAGGTTGAAGAGAAGTGAGTGCAAAGGTGAACTGCGTGTGCAGGTTCAGGCTAGGACAGCACTGAGGAATGTTCTCTTAGGTTTAGGAGGATCATACATCAGCTTGAGGATATCCAGAATAGATAAATAGGCATTGCAACACAGATGAGCTCGGGAGTACTTTGTGCTTTTACTGCCTAGGAAACTGCACAGAAGGGATATCAGAGTTCCAATACAGAGTTGGATCACACAGTGCGGGTGTGAATGAATCCTGTAGGCCTTGCCTTGGGTTCTGTTACTGATATCCTATGTGACCATATAACCTATTTTCTTCTCTGCTCCTATTGAAACTCTACCTTTTTTTGCATACTTGTTACCCCAGTAGAAATTATAAATAAATAAATAAATAAATAAATAGTAAAACTATCTTTTGGTGAATAAAATCTGGACAAAACTTAAATGGGTTGTTCCAAGAAAGCGAGAAAATTGCATACACTTTTGCTCTACTGGTCTGGGTTCAGTATAATTTTTTAAAAATTCCACAATTCTTATTTAAATGTAATTCAGAACTGCAAAGTCAAATTTTTCTGTCTTATATACAAGAGCAATCCAAATAGTCTCAGAAGATTTGTAAGGCTTTAATTACATTAAAGATATTAAATAATGTTGTGGGTTTTAAAATTTACTTAATTTTGTGCTACTCCATTATGGTTTCTTGCAGGTTTGGGCAAAACTGTTAAATCAAAGCTTTTGCCACTGCTGGTGGTAGCTACAATTCTTTGATCTGATACCTCTGAACGTCAAAGTATGTGCCATTGTAGCCAGAAGGGAATAAATGGTGTCTGAATGGATGCCAATATTAGGCACCAGACAGAGTTTTTATTATCTGCACCATTCTTTTAAAGCAATTTTGTTGCATTTAAAAATTCTGCATCTTTTGCCTAAGTAAGTTCAGAATCTACAGTACTGCCTTGTAGTTTTGCCATCAGTTTAACAAGTATGTTGCTTCAACAACAGCTGATTATCTTCTAGTTTCACATCATCAGTTATAACACAATAATGCTGTTTCACATTCCAGAAGGTTATCATTTACATACTCTTCTGTTGGAGGAAAGAACAAACATAAAATAGAGAAAAGTCACCAAAACAGTAGCAGACTACATCTTCTGGTAATCTGCCTGAAAGTCTGAGAAGAAAAGATTAGATCAAAAGGATGGGGAGACCAAATAACCCTTTCCCCTTTCTCTAGGGTGAACTAATCTCTACAGGTCAAGGTTCAGCACAGTGGTTCAGCAGGAAGGAGCTGGTGATGGAGTGATAAGGCAGGCAGTCAAAGTGTGAGATCTGAGCCCATAAGAAACGTGTGATTGTAAATGTAAACATCTAACAGAAAGAAAATAAATTACCTATGTGCTCTTCAACATCAACAACACCAAGAAGTATTAAAAGTCTTTCCTGTACCTGTCCCTCAGTCAGGTCTTCTGCCTTACTTTTCTGAATATACTGAGAGGAATTAATAATTTGTAATTAATATACTACTCAGTCTCTGTTGAAATCTTTGAGTCAATTACAATATTTAGGAAAGGAAGAAGCATAATAATAACAGACAAAATTATTATTATTATTATTATTATTAATAATAATAATAATAATAATAATAATAATAATAATAATGACAGATATTATTAGTTTAGGATTAATAAACTATTAAATGCAGCATTTTAAACACAGGTCATCAAGCCAGACAAAGCCTATAACTTGTATATGTCTCAAAGGAGACCCTGAAGTTCTGGGCATCATCAGCTATATTAAAATATAAAACATAACAGACTATAAAATTGAGATTATATTTTAATATAATTATATTAAGTGTAATATTTTGATAATATCTAAATTCTATTTTAATATAACGTAATAAGTACAATATTTACTGAAATACATATTCAGTGAAATGAAAGGACAGATTTATATCCCACAAATCTGTGCAGTTTGAACATGAACTTTTATTTAGAAATTAGGAGCTGCTGTAATGTGTGATCTATCTAAAGAAGGCCTCCTGATCAGGTGTACACTGCCCTCCTCATCTTCCTCCTTCTCTTGGAGGTACCTGAGAAATGTGTCATGTGACTGTGCCACGGGATGGCATGATGAAGCCAACAATCCTTGGTCCCATACGAAAACCCAGAGACTTTAATAAACAGAAAACAAATTCTATAAAATTCCATATTTTTCTAGTTCCTTCTGATTTCCCTTCAAAAGCATGAGAGGATGGCAGAAAAATAATATATTTTTACTTGACGTATGAGAAGACAAATCTGGAGGTAAGAACTCACTCTAAGGTAAGCATCATAGAGATAACCTTTGAACAAATTTTTTTAATGAGATGAACAGAAATTAGGTAGAAACAAGTGATTAATATTGGACCCCATTCAAAAAGGGACAGAGGTAAAGGAAGCTTTTTTGGAGTAGAAAGGATAAATGTATCTTTGACAATGAGGGAAGACTTGATGCCATAAACCATGTTTGTCACTCTAGCTGTCATACTGCCATGGATAGAGTTGAGTTCTGGCCTTGCTGCAGACCTATTTGTAGAGATTCTGGTCAGAGTAGTTTCACTGAGCTGTGAGAGACAACTTTCTGCCTTTGCAGAGAGTTCAGAAACTGCTCAAAACACAGTTGTGAGAGAAGTACTCACCAGTGATATCCAGCCACTTCACTAAATTCTAAATATAAATGTACTTTTGTTTCATGTGCCAAAAGGGCAATACACAATTTTCTACATGAACAAGTAGCTTAAAGTTGATTAATGCTCCTCCTGAAACACTGCCCAGGCAAAATCTCCCCTCCTCAATATGACTTTACTCCAGTACTGCCATATAACTACTATTTGACAAGGAGTTAATTCCATTATAGTCCAGGACTAACCTCATTGGCAGGTCAGAACAGAAACCACTTCAAACAGTACAGACGTTTAAAAGACAGCAGAAGCATTCTTGGATTTTGGATTAACAATCACATGAGGAGAACAGGAATTTGCAATGGGTTTGGTTTTTTTGCAGATTATATTGGATTAGTATAAAACAGGTTTCAGGGGAGATTTGGGCTATAGCATATTGTAGCAACACTACTTCACTGGTACCACTCCATTGCGGGTGGGAATTAATGAGAATTAATGAGACGGGATTCCTTGTTCAGACTCAGAAGTTTGTTATTTCTTATCTATAGTGCAATCTCACAAAGAGTGACTTCAACAGTACACCAGACTAACAAGCTAAAAACAGAGCCCAAGGTCTCTGTCTACAAGGCCTTTTAAGAATAAACTACACAATTAACTAATACCACATATCTTATTTTTATTTTTAACCCAATAATCAGCCACACATGATCTACATTGTGAAATTTTCCACCCAATCACACAATATCACCCAAATTCAAGAAGAAGAAGGTGAAAAAGAAAGACAGCCCTACACCCTAACACCTCCATCTTGCTTTATATATATTACTATATCCCAAACCTTAAAATTCTAAGTTTGCCACCATGTGATCTAACACACTTCTATCCAAATTACACACCCTTAATCCCAGTTCCATCACTCAATTCTGAGAGCCTTCTCCATGGCCTCAGGTCAAATGAATGTTCTCCTGGGAATCAGTGCCTGTTAGCACAGAAAACCTAAAATTCTCTGTGCCCAGGGTTCCAACAGCATACAGCAGTAGAGTTCAGTGGAGCTGTTACCATTAGAATAGGAAGAGACAGAGGTTAGCTTTGTCTGAAGGGGAAGAGGCAGTGCTCAGATCTCAATTGTTATGAGACTAGGTTTGAGAAGAGTTGTGGGGTGAGGTAAATGGAAAGAGGCAGACACAGACAAAAAAGCATGAGCATAGGACCCAAAGTCAAGTTTTCATGTTCATTCTGACACTCAGACTTACGTTTTCTTCTGGGATCTGCACTTACCTTGCTGAGGTAGCATATAAGCCTTAGTGCTCTCTACTTTCTCCAACAGTGCTTCAGGAAGTTGGATGAATTAAAGCCCAGGTTACTACAAAACAAAGGCATGACATTTTTGTGTTAGACATTATAGACCTAAAACTGGCAATGGGGATGAATACCTGCAAAGGATTCAGGAAAATCCTTGTCACATACTGCAAAACATTTTATGTCTTTCTGATTTACTTGACAAACTGAGTACTAATTTAAAGTCTTTTAAAAGTGTGATTTTTGGTTCTCTGTTTTCATTAGAATATATTGACTGGATAATTTTAAAAGTCAAAGAACTTATAAAATGAGTACTTGGTTGTTACTTCGCCATAATTTGTCAGTCTTGAAAACCTTTCTTCATATTGAAGAACAAACCTAATTCATTACCTTGATTGCAGTGTATGAGTTTTTCAACCTATATTTTTTCTCTATTTAGACTTCTATGTTTTCACCACTGCTACATACTTCCTACACTTATTCAGGAGTACAACATTAACAAATATCTGTATGTTCAACTAACTGTAAGGATGAGACCTCACGGATTTGACAATATATTGTTCTTTCCAGTTAGGACTGGGACCCTAAAAGCCTAAGCAAGGCAAATACATGAAAATGAGGATATGAAGCAGAGCAAAGCTCTGTAAACAGAGACTGCTATAGACTAATACTCTTATAAATATTGTGACATTTATTCTGTATTGAATGACTTGTTAATTTTATGTAATCCAGCTTCAGATCTTCATTGGAAGATTGTCATGATGAGCAAAAAGTTAGAAGATTATAAACTGTGAAAAAGGGGAATTATAAAGGTGCTGCTATACCAGCAAAAGCAAATAATTTATTTTGCATGTGATCTGATGGGAAATATTTCATAGAAATATCACCAATAGGCAGAAACTGATATTATGAGTTTGAATGTGAAAATATGTCATAATATATTCATGAAGGTGAAATACCTCCCACACATTTGGAGTAGTATTAATTATGCCTTCCAAAGCAGAACAATCCCTTATGGGCCGCCAGACATTTAACAGATCATTGTCAGAGTCAGTTCTACAAATGCCAGCTTTTGCTGAGGTATTACAAATTAAGACATCAGCTTGGTAACAGGTATGTACAGTATCAAAATGAGAAAGGATAGTACTAAGCAGAGGTAAGACAGAGAAGCACAGCCTTGACTCCCAGAATCAAGAGAGTGGATGAACTGAGTCTCACATTCCCAGACAAGAACATCTTGTAAGTAGACATACTAGTAGTATGCCAGTACTCCCTTCTCCTAGCTCTCTACCCTATCCCTTTCTTGCATTTTTTTAATCCCTTCTGCATGGATGGCTCAGATGCCCATGCAAAATAATTTAGCCAATAAAACTGATAGTTTCTTTAGGTATCCTGAAATTTGTTCCAGTGTACCAGCTACAAAAGGCAGTGGCAATGAAGCAGAACTTTACCTAACCTAGGGAAAGGACTTACTGTGAGAGGGTCAGGACTAAGGAGCTCCAACCACCCCAAAGCAAGCCAGTCCCTCTCCAGAGAGTTTCCAAGATGTGTTGAGCAGGTCAATGAGCAGGGAAACAATGACATGGAGGAAAAACTTTAACATGTGGCAAAAGGCATCTTTCTTTACAAAGAAAGAGTTGAAAGATGCAAAATTAAAACTACGTAAGGTCAACTCTCACTGAAAATCTGTGACTGCTTAAACCACTGATTAAGTTCTAGATAGGGGAAACATGTATTTCTGCCATCTTAAAAATTGTCCTAGTAAATTACTCATATCTGTTTTGAGTTTTTCAATGTCTGAACTGTCTATAATGCTCCATGAGTGCCTGAACTGCACAGCTGGTTTCCATGTGTTTATTATTCTTTGCCTGGTTAAAAAAGAACCAACTAAAGAAAAAAAACCTTCACATTATTCAGTGCAAAGCCCAGGCATCTCTTTATCTGTCATTTGGCGGTGAACAGGCTTCCCCTGCAGTGAGCTCGTGCCCTCATTGCCTTGATCTGGGAGTGCTGGAGTGGGAAAGGCACAGAGGATGTCACCCAGAGCAGTGTGTTTTTTCCAGACACAGAATAGGCAAACTCCTGGTACAAGCTTGATAGAGATTGAGTGCCACATTATAGCTCAGTCTCTATCACCCCACTACTCCTGAGAACCAGTCTGAGAAATGTATTTTGGAAGGCTGGTGGTGTGGATTGCCCCCTTTAAGTGGCATGAATACTCATGAATCAGCTAATAAAGGATAGATCATGCTGAAGCCAAACCTTCAGAATAATACATGGCAAGGACATTGCTCACTGGGGGTCTGCTATGAAGGAAACATCTATGCAAGCAACAAATTTCTGATTTGAAACCTCAGGGACTTGGATGTCACATCAAGAAAATTTTTCCCCAAGTTTTTGTGGTGCCCCATACCACAGGAGTTTCATGGATGGTAAAACAGTTATGCTTTCTGAAGGAATCGTGGACTTTCTGGTCCTTCAGTTATCGTACATCTTGTTCATGTTCTTCCATGTTAAAATAGACTGAAACTCTTACTTCAAACACTTTCTTTTACAGAAGAATTTATTTTACAAATGTAATAAAGATGCAATAATATCCAATCTCAGTAATTAATAGTTAATGGGCTTGGGAATCACAACACATGGTGAAAGACGGAGGTTGAAGAAAAGAAGTGAGAAAATAATGAAACAATAGAATTGTCAGATTTTGCTTAGTGAGTAACTGTCTTGGCTTGCTACCAAAGCTGTTATTTCTGTGTCTCTGCAGACGGAGGTGACATACACTGTGGATCTCGCGTGTCATCCTGCCTAGACTTCGGAGGAGGCTCTGCACTGATTCATGCCTGTGAGAGACTACATCTATTTTAATTTCCTTTAGATAAAATGTAGAGAAACTAATGTGTCTGGGAGAGTCATAGAGGTCGTGTAGCAAATAAGAAACATGACACAGTTACTAGTTTTTTTGGGGTTTTATTTAGCCAAAATGTACATCTTCTCAGAATATGCATATGTAGAACTTAAATATCATGGTTACTGGAAATTCAAATTTATAAATTAATGGAAACATCAAAGAAAATGCTTCCACTGAGAACTTATTTTATCAATTCATTAAACTTAAATTGTTCTGTTTAATTTTAAAATTAAAATTGCAAGAGAATCCTTCCTAGGAGTAAAGCATCATGAACAGAATACCCGTAAGTTTCCTTAAGAGGGTGCATTAGCTGTTCTGAAAGATAAATAAAATGTTCTCTCCTTGACAGCACCACCCTTCATTTTTGCCATGTCTTGCAACACACAGTGTGATGAAGGTCTGTATCTCAAGCTGTAGTGCAGATAAAAAATTGGAGCATATGCCTGCAAAAACAATGAAATAAATAAAATAGAGGTAATTATACCTATTCCAGACATCAGAAAGTGTAGGCACTGTTGGGTGGGAAATGTGCCTAGAAGAAAAAGTTGAGTGTTTTCTTAGCTTAACCTAAAGTCCTTGATGTGTTTTGAGACACGGAACAAGATTTGAAGAGATTAGCTAGAGGGCATATTTAGACAACAGTGCTAACAGTCTTAACAATGCCAGGTTAGTGGAGCTGGGTGACATTTATAGCTCTACCCATGTTGTATCTATGCATCAAAGTTCTCTCTTTAGGCAGTTATGAAAGGACATGCATCATGTGATGCTTCTTACTCTTCTAGAAATGCATACAGATGACACTTCACAGAAACTTGCAGCTGAACAGAAGAATGGTAACAGGCATCATATAATGTAAATATTCTGTTTTGAAAGAATAAGCAATGTGATTAGGCATAAAGAGAGCTCTGTGGTATTTGAGAGATAAAAATACCAGATAAAAATCTCAAGTGTATACATATACATGCAATTTTATTTGTCTGAGTAACGAATGAATTGCCTTCTTTATGAAGAAGGGGTCAATTCATTCTTTGTGCCTTCTCTTATTCCTGAGGGGAAAACAAATTATGAAATATAGAATGAAGCAAAAGCTGATAGATGATTAAATGAAAAATATTTTTCTGTATCCTTTATATAAATTCAAAGCAGTACTTTTTCTTCAATGTAACATGTCACATCAAGCCATAAAGATGATGGCTTAGGTAGTAGTCAGTTAAAAAATTTTACTTAGCAATTTTTTTCATTCCATGGACAAATTCTGAATTGATTCTTTCAGTTTCTAAATGAAGGACAAAATCTAACCTTGAGCAATACTGCATTCCTTATGCTTTGGTTCTTTCACTCTGTTGTGCATCTGCATACTGTATCTACCTTGCTCTTTGTTGTATCTACAGCAAAGGCGGGTGGATTTGTTTGTTTTGTTTTGTGTTGGTTTTGGGTTTTGTAGGGGTTTTGTTTGTTGGCTTTTGTTGGGTTTTGAAAAGTTTTTTTGTCTGGGGATAAAGACAGTCCCTAGGGAACAGATGTCTCTCCCTTCTGTGAGATGGAAATAAAGGTGACTGTATGATTATGTAACCCCTTTCAGATTGTCTGAGTTAAAAGCCAGTAGAGGGGAGCTGTCTTTCTGTGTTTCCCTCTGCTCCCTGCTATGGGAGGATGGAAGGAGACATTGTAAGTCAAGAACTGCTAACACTGTAGGCTTTTAGCAGATTATAACATACACTGAATGGCATCATGCAGCACTCTGCCTGAAAAACAGCTGTACACACTGCTTCAATGAGAGGGTAAAACCGCAGGACTGTGTTTTCAGCAACCAAAGGTATCTCCTGCATTAACAATATAACCAGCATATTGAAATTTCCTCATACCATTCACAAGGAATTGCAACAGCATGGAATCTACTGTGCTAGAGCCTGTTATGCTGTTATGTGCTTGTGTGAGTTTATGTGTCTTCTCTGTCAAAAACTTTGGAGGAAATTCTTCAGGGAAACTGTGAGGGGGAATAAATATTTCTATCTACCTTTAACCATGGCTTGGTTTTATAACTGATTAATGTGGACTAAAAGGTTTTTTTTTTGTTTTGTTTTGTTTTTTTTTAATAAAGCAGCTGTGCTTATCTTTTCTAATGTAATAGATTATATATTTCCTAGTTTAATAGAGTGAACTTATTAGCTACAAAAATGACTAATGCTTTTGAATCTGCTGCCTTTTATGTCTTTTCCCATTTGTTTTAGGCAGACATGAACATATAACACCCCTCATTCAAACAAATTTAATGTTGTGACATAAAGTGACAGAAGTACGTAAGTCCCAAGGTAGTGTTCTTCTCAGCCTACTCTTTCATATTGTTAAGATATGAAATAAAAGAAGATTCCTTACTCACAGTGTTTAGAAGCATCAAAGGTTAACATAAAGAAAAGTCAGAAGAGTTTTGATATTTTTCTTCCTATTTTTCACCCTGGAACTGCATGAATAATCCTAGCATGCTGTTTCAGGATACTTAGAGGGACAGAAATTATTGTCATTAGGATGACAGAGTGGGTTCTTAAATGTTGCTCGGAGAAAGGTCTCTGACAGAGGTGTCATTTTTAAATGGTGGCAAAGTAACCTATCAATAAAAATACACCAAAACAAGAAAGAGAGCAGAAGTAGAAATTTATGCCTTTTTAGTCTCAATTACATTTTGTGTTGTTAATATCATGACACAGATAATTTTTGTTATACTTAAACTATATTTTTAAACTCTGTAAGCAGATATCTTTTTCTAACATTACCACAGAGATGACCATTCTATCATGAAGTCTATTTTAAGATAAATGCAGAGATAAATAACAAAAATAAATTACTACTTAACAAGAAACATAATTTCTAGACCCCAAGAGTATCCAGAAATAACATTTCCCAAAAGAATGCTCCATTTCAAACATGTCGAGGAAGGAACAAAGTACATTTGTGTAGAGGCTGGGCTGTGATATTTACCCATGACATTTCCCTGGTAAATTGAGTTGGAATATATTTCCAAGGTAAGGTAGGATTTCAGTTTTGTTTGATGTGTAAACATATTGACATAAAACATATCCACTTAAGTTTTAAGCAAATTCCATGTCCTGGAATCTGTCTGAGACTGCAGGAAATGAGTTGCACAGAAATTCACAACTCCTAAATACAGTGCATGCGTGGAGTTTGGGGCTAGGAGATGAGAGAGTTTTTATCATCTTGGGATCTAAAATCAAGCTGTATTTGCATTTGAAGTTAGAGGGACACTTTTTAAAGTTGAAAACTGAAAGGAAAACCTAGATGTTTTAGTGACTAATTGATGCTAGGCCTTTGTAATTTATTTTTATCACTGGAAAAATTAGCATAATATACTTTATAGGAAAGGTCCTTGGGAGGATTTGGAATGAGATACCCAGCAAAACTCTGACCCTAGCTACAGACAACTTGCTTACCTCAGCTTTGCAAATCTTCATAAGTTTAAAGCTAATTATAACCTTGTCAAAATGCAAGAAATCAAATCAAGACTTTAGATTGACTGCCAGAGCAGGCAATTAAATCCCTGAAAATGCTTATGGCAGCAGTTTTTCTCAAACTATCTTCCCAGCAGACATTATCAAAGAGAGATGGTTTTTCCAAGTTCATTTGAAAAAAGGCTGGTTATAACACACATAATGACACAACATACACAAACAGTTCAAAATTCAGAATGCTTGTTTGCAAGAATGAGGTACCTATCACCTCTCTCATTCCTCTTTAATAAGTTCCCTTTAGTCTGAATAACAACAAGTTTGACCTTTTGCCCTTTGCTTCTGAAATGTTTGATATTTCCTGAATTTGTACTGGGATTCTGGGTACTTTGAGTTGCTCCGCTAAGTACCTGGAAAAGTAGAAGTGAAGTAGGACAAAGCTTCACATGTTTGAAATACTCAAAAGTCTTAATTCAGTCCCAGTTCAGGAAAGGAAAGTTTCAGAGGATTGAAGGCGACCCTTGACCTGAGTTCAGCATGTTAGTCCTCAGCAAAGGAGCATACGTGTTCCTTTTCTCTCCCATTCCCAGCAGAGTGCCCCATGGTGGAGCTGCTCTATCCCACACTATCCTAAGCTACCAGGGTCTGTGTGAGGTGGCATGTGCTGCTGCAGTTTCAGCTAAACATGAAAAATAATGTAGTCTGTGTGGAGATTGTAAATAAAATATGGTTCCAAAATTTGGCCATGTCTAAGGAGAGAGTAGAGGTGGTTGCTCAGGCTACCTGTACCCATTCATCAGTACTAAGGCTTTGTAATGACACTTCAGCATGATTGTGCAAGGTGGTATCCTACATTTAAGTGCAAGAGCTGTCCTTTTTGCCTCTCCCTCCTCTTATGGCATTTGTAGATGTCCATTCCCAGCAGAAGGATCAGTCTTGAGTGAATGGAGATGACTGCTGGCAGTTCTGGGGAAGGTGCTCTGGCTCTTGAGGAGAAAGGAAGGCTGAGGACATGTGTTTGCACTTATCCTTCTGACCATCTCAAAGTGGGTCTTGTCAGGCAAGCCACCCAATCCCATCCAGGGGCACCAGATGCAGCACAGGGAGTTGCACTCCTGCCTGGGCCAGAGCTGTTCATCAGATCTAAGCACTAGCTCTAATCACACACTCATTCCAGAGCTCTGTGTTTATTGTATTAAAACAAATTAAAGGAACAGCTCAATATGCAAAGCAAAAACAGGGTAACTATGGCACCATGTCTTGCTGGGATGATCCCTCTCCGCAGAGGAGGAAGCCACAAGGCAGCACTGGAGCATCACTTTCCTGTGCGGAGCTGTGAAGGTGCCAGAAGTGTGAAGGGGGCCAAAAACTTCTAACCTCTTGCCACTATGTCATGGGCAAGTTTCCAGTTGAGGTGGAATCTGTATGCACTGGTATTATTATGTTTCTTCTCTAGACATAAAAACTCCCAAACTGTGGCAAACCCCAAAATACTGAGCACTAGATGTGGCCTGGCTTTCAGTAGGTCTTTCTCTTTTTTTAATGTTTGCAAATGTTTCTGCCTGATGGAACCCTTGGCAGCCCCAAGGAAAGTTGTTTTAAGATCCTTGCAACCAGACTTCAACCAGAAACTCCAGGATATGCTTTGGCTGTTCCTGTGCCTATGCATCCTCAACACAAATCCCATAACAGACATGTTCATATAAGTTTCTACAAGCTTTCCACTGACTCATCAGCACTTTCTGTTCTCAACAGAATAGAAATGCAGATCCCTCAGAGGATTTTCTTTACACGGTTTATGAAAAATATGGAGAACAGCAAACACCTCTGTGCTACATTTGTTGATGGAACATTTTCTCCTACTGACTGGAGCTTGAATTAAACCTGATTACTAAACTAAATGTACATTTTGTATTTGTCAGTTTCTGATAATGGAAGTCTTAATGTAAAACCTTCTAATATTAAAGCAAATGGGACAAATTCACCATGGTGAAAATTCAAGCATTTACCTGAAAAAAAACCTGAAGATCAAATACTCCAAAGGGTGGACTCCAAATGAGAAAACAATGAAGACAAACTTCAGAAGGAGTAGATAGAATAACAATCCTTCCAGACTAAACTAACCACAAGATTGTTTGATTTAAATTGAAATTATAATGAATAACTTATACTTATTTCTTTAATTGTTTAACTCATCATATTAAATAATCAGATAGATAAATTCCAGAAGCTGGACTGCTGAGAAAGAGAAGAAAGAAAGAAGAGAAAGAGAAGAAAGAGAAGAAAGAAAGAGAAGAAAGAGAGAGAGAAAGAAAGAGAAAGAGAGAAAGAGAGAAAGAGAGAAAGAGAGAAAGAGGGAAAGAGGGAAAGAGAGAGAGAGAGAGAGAGAAAGAAAAGAAAGGAAGGGAAGGAAGGGAAGGAAGGGAAGGAAGGGAGGAAGGGAGGAAGGGAGGAAGGGAGGAAGGGAGGAAAGGAGGAAGGNAAGATTTGTCAAGTAAGAGTATCTTTGGCATATTGGAGCTGAATTTGTATGTTGCAAACATTTCAAAAAGGTAAAGAATTGATATACCCCAAACACACATTTGAAAATCATTGGAAAATAGAGCATAAGAGCTGCCCAAATGTCGAAGCCTGAGCAGCCATGCACATAACCTCTGCAGTGCCTGTGCTTTCAGGAGCCTCAAAAGGCTGTGTCCCAGTAAATCAAAAACAATAATAAGTCTTAGTGATTTGTTGTTGTTATACTTCAAAGAACAGAAAATGCCTTTATCAAGTTTCTTTGGCATCATTTGGGAGCAAATACTCTCTTTTTTCTTTCCCTTTCCATTTCTTTTCTTTCTTTCTTTCTGGTTAATATGATGTGATGAGCAACCCTCAACTACTTTGAGAGTGGAGACAATGACATTCAGAGCAGCACTGCCTTTGGGTAAAATTGTCTTTCATACAAGCTGGATTTTAGCTCGCAAAACTATATTTAAAAAAAAAAAAATGCCTGCCAGCTAACACTCATATTTTTACATAAAAATGCATGCTAGAAATTAGCTCTTCCTTCATGTTACCTCCAAATTTAAAAGCAGCTATCAAGTCTGTCAGGCCTAGAACAAGGGATTAAAGAGAAATTATGTAGGCGGAAAGGGCCTATGAAATGTGTTGATTAACAATCTTCGTGAGTTCTGCCCATGGAACAGGGACAACAACATGGTCTAGCCCTGTCACATAAGGATAATGTACAGAGAGCTCAGTCACCAGCTATTTCAGCCTTAATTGTGGCTACTGATATTTTTTGGCTTTGCATTATGTTTATCAGCCCATGGTAAGTGGAATAAACAGGCCAGATTCCCTTTCATGAGCCCTCATAGAGCCATAAGAAGTAACTTTTGATTGCCAGTGTTCTCAAAAAGATCAAAGCACAGTCCTAGAAGCAAAGTAAGGTAAGTCCTGTGATCCTTTCTCAAACACAGCCCCTTTGTATGGGTTTGAGATTCCTACTGTCAACTCTGCTTTTTCCAGATGTCCACTGGGCCATTCCTCCCAGAGCAAAGACTGAAATCCAAATCCAATCCACAACCCACCAGTGCTGTGCTTGAAAGGACAGATCTAGGTCAGTGGGGAAAAAAAGACTTTTACTTGTACATGTACTTTTCAGTCCAATAAGGATCTTCAAAGAGCTGTGAAAAGCAGAAAAAGAAGTGCAGAGATCATGAAAAAGGAGATTATAAATTTTTCTTTGGATCTGCATCTGAACTTCTCTGAGGGAAGCAGTAATGTGGTTGTTCTGTTTGGCATAGAAGTTTTCAGCCTCTTTTTTACCTGGAGCCCATTCTCCTGCCTAGCCAGGTTAAAAACCAATAGGACCAGGAAGGTATAATTATAATCAAGCTCCTTCTAATTTGGAGAACAATGATTTTCTTCTTGAATCACTTTTCCTTATTATTGATAGCACTTTGGTTTTGTACAATATTGTAGATCTGAGACTCCTTACAAGGTCATATAGGGAATCCCTCTTTGTCACACATTGTTTGTTTGGCAAAGAGCCAAACTGTGGGGAAAAGACATGCAGAAGGGCTGTCAATCTGCTGCTCACAGGAGTGCTATGTATTCTTATCTGAAAGCTTTCCTTTTCCCCCTTTGTAAACTCGGACTCTTGACAAGCCACATTTGGCTAGGAGGTTCTTGGTGATTCCCACCAGGAACAGTTTTGTGCTGCATCTGCTACAATACTAACAGTAAATAATGTCCATTTTAGCTTATTGGAATGGGATTATCATACAAGAACAGGTTGTGAGAAAAACAGAGCAGGTAGATGCCAAGGAGTACTCAAGAAAAGTATTTGAACACACAGAAGAAATGGCTGAGGTCCACAGAAAGCCAAGGATGGGCAGCAAGGTCAAATATGTCTCCTGAGAGATCAGAGCCTGGATTAGAAATGTCCTATGGAACTGAAACATCTGTGAGAAGAAAAGCTGAATGAGGGTGTTGCTGTCAGCTGTGTGTCAGATGCTGCAGAGAGCAAAACCCCAGAGCTCCTTCGGGGGAGAATGTGCACAGAGCGGGATGGGAAAACACAGAGAGAAATTCTGGATCATTGATTTGAACTGTAAATGGCCAAAATGGATTAACAGAGTGCTGAGTTTTCCACAGGCCCTGGACTGACAATTGCAGGAGCTCATGCAAAGCCAATAAGTGCTGTCCCTTCGGGCTGGGTGTGAAGGAGAATGCCTGTACCATAACCAAGAGCCCCCCTCCCAAGGCACTGGGGTCTCCGTGGCACTCAATGACAAAGCAAGCTGCTGTGGAAACAATTATCAGTGCTGGGGGAGATGGTAGGACAGTACAGGTATTCATTGCAAAAGCACTGCTCTAGGTGTTGATGGAATATTCTTTTTGATGGATTTTTCTGTCATCCCATCAAAACCATGTGTTATGTGCATTCTTAGTCAAGTGCCAATTTTTTATATGTAATCATTTAAAATTAAATTTAAAATGTTAAGCACTACAAACCAGTGTATAGAGTATCAAAGTCTAGAGTTCAGCATAACCATGTTAATGCCTACTTTAGGCAGTGAAGTACTTACAATTTTATTTCACTGCCAAAAAATGCTGTTAAAACAAGAATCTGTGGGCTTAGCAGTAAGGTAAGAATCAATATTAGAAATATATCCATTCAACATAGTAATGAAAATGGTGCATAATTAGAACCCACTCTGAATGCTTGGTTTGGTTTGGTTTGGTTTTCTTTGGGGCACTGATTTCTTTATTACATTGTCATCTCTGCACTTTTACTGCAGTATTTATTTTAAATGTCTTACCTTTCTGCTGTTTCTGGAAAGTTTCAGTCAATAACAATAGATTTCTAGAAACCTTTTAACTCTACTTTTCTCTCCACCCCACAGAGGGGAAAATTTTATCCACAGGCAAATATTCCAGCTTTGTGAAGCTCCATCACGATTTCTGGATCACGGTGTAGCACACACAACATATGCCACTTGTTTTGAAGCGAAATGCCACTATGCAGAACTTTGCACTTCACTTAACCATTTTCAACAGCACCAGTAGATGGCAAGGTTTATTTTAGGTGAATGCTGAAAAATGAAGGCAACACTTAAGACTGCAGATGAAGGCTTGGCACAATCCTCTCAGAAGGACCAGCTGTTCATAAAATATTTTATCCTTCGGTGACTTATGAAGGTCTGTTTACCTACAGATGGATTTGTGGTGTCTCAGATTTTGACAGATGATCAATAATGGATTTTGTAGCAATAAATGCAGAGTGATTATTCCAGTGTCAGATGAGATGCCTTAGGGCATTTGGGACATCAACAGCAGTAGCTGTGTCCCAGTCTTTTGAAAAATCATGCCCTTCTGGAAGAAGAGCTGAAGATCAGGTAAGAAATCCTAGGGATCTTTAATGATAAAAAACTATCTTTGGGAAAATTAATTGTGCCCAGAGGCATCATTATTAACAATAGTGTGAATTTTTGCTGCAGGGAGGTATTATATCTGCAAAGACGGGGCGACATTAACTTTAAATTCTTATCAGTTAGGTAATTCTGAATCAAGGTTGAAATCTGAAGATAATGACTCAAAAATCTATGTTGCAAATAGAAAACTGCATTTTATTTGGCTATAGCAGAGGAGAAAATCCC
Organism: Regulus satrapa; assembly: GCA_013396955.1. Taxonomy (NCBI): domain Eukaryota; kingdom Metazoa; phylum Chordata; class Aves; order Passeriformes; family Regulidae; genus Regulus; species Regulus satrapa. The sequence continues at coordinate 94,194 of VWZN01014385.1, forward strand.
AAATTTACAATGCAGCACATGCTGTTGTCTCTCTGCTTGGGTTCCTCTCTGGCTACAGGAAGTCCCAGTGTCCCTCAGCTTTTCAATATTTGATCATACTGAGTTCAAGTGGACTCGAGTGAATGGTTGTGTAGGCACTGGAGTGCTGCTCCTTTCAGGATGATATTTACTGTCAGGGCAGCTCTCCAAGGCTGCTCCCTGAGTAACGTGGAGAACAGGTGCTGTGTAACCTGAATTGGTTTAACTGTAGTAAAAGCTTTTGTATCAAAGAGCAAACATTGCTGAAAGTCCATATTCTAGTTTAGCTACTGGATAACTTGTTCCAATACTGTATTGGGAACCACCTGCTGTTTGAGCACCTTCCAGAATGAAAACCTTCTGTGCACTCTGGCAGTAATGACAGCCAGTCCTGTTGTATGTATTACATCTGTAAGACTTTTTCTGGGTGGTCCTAAAGTGTTTATTCCTATGTATCTTCCCCAGTGTATTTAACATTGCAGGGTATCTAACTGAGCACAAGTGGAAAAGACAAAATGGTGTCGAGAAACTACTAAGGCCAGGTAAAATATCAGAGGAGATGCTTTGGCAATCTTATTCTCATTTACTTGCAAGGAAAAACTGAGAGGGGTAAAAAGTTTGGTAAGTTTAGCTAGACAGTGTTGAGGCAGCTGCAGTCCTCAATGGGATATGAGGACTCCAGAGCAAGGTCCTACTTTCTCCAGCTGATTTTTGTTTATCCACAGGAAAGGAATAGAGATTTTTTACACAAAGAACTAAATACAATTTCTAGGGTAAGAGAGAAAATGTCTCATCTTAATAGACAGAGCACTAGGTGATGTTCTGGATACTTTGGAATCTGTTTCTAGCTAGTCTTTGGATGACCATTGTTTCACCTCTTTAATCTTGTATATAAAAAACAAAGATGCAAAGAAATAAATTTTGAGAACATTTATATATCTGAATGAAGTGTTAAATACATGGTAGAATTTAAGAATGTGCATGTTATTATAAAACAAACTAAATGGCAATACTATAGACTATCTTGAGGTTTCCAGACTCAAGTGGATTTTTGTGACATTGCTTGTCTGGATGCCTGCTCTGCTCAGGAATTATTTTGCCCAGCAGTGTAGCTGATAAGCTGAGTAATGCATCTGAAGGAAGACCAGATGGCTAAATTTTGCCCTTTATTTCTTTCTGAAGGAATATGTGGCTAAAAATAGATTAGGAACAGTGGCAGAGGTGTAAATAAATCCTTCACTGGCATAAACTACACCAGCCGTAACAGTTTTCCAGCCTTTTGTGCTATTCTTTGCCCCTTGTCTGTGTTTCTGTATAAGTACAACGTAATTTATGGGGAAATTATCTATCATTGTGCTAGTCAACTAACAAGGAAGGAGAAAAGAAACTGCTTATTTTGTGGCATCAACAGAGAAATTAAACGTAGCTTTAAAAAAGGCCCTGGATTTCAAGACGGTGTTCAAGGCAGTGTTCAAGGTCAGGTTGGCCTTTGAGTGGAGGATATCCCTGTGGATGCCAGAGGAGGGACTAGGTGATCTTTGAAGGTTCCTTTTGACCCAAAATCACTATGATCCTGTGATTCATGCGTAAATCTACAGCTTGGGGCTGGTACTCAAAATAGTCAGTCTTTGTTAAGATGAAGCTAATACTGTAGTCAGTGGGAGAAATCATTTTGTGCACTCACAGAATGTAGATTCAGAGCAGTCACACTGTTTTTCACAGAGGAAGAATAGCAGTACAATTTGGGGCAATCAGTTATTAGGATTTGGGACTGCCCTTTAAATGCAGCTTATTGATTAATAAAGCTATTTCTGTACCACTTGCTTCATGCATTTGAAAAATTAAAATTAGGTTGAAAGAATTAATGTAATTTATTGTCTGCTTCCTAAGGATTGATGGTCAGGATTTAACTTGACAGTAATCTACATCAGAATAAGATTTTACTATAAGATTAGCTCTACTGAGCCCCTTTACTATCATGGTTACTTTAATTAAATACCAGGAAATCTCTGGGGAAAAAATGCAACATTGCAACTAAGCACTATTGTTATTGCTGCTATTAATTACACAGTGTCTTAGTTTTTAATAACTCATTATGGATTAACAAAATCCATACAAATCATAAAGGAGATGCTAGTTCTGCTCCTTCATTTGCTGGAAACTTTAATAGAGAATAACACAACAGTATTATTACAGTTTAGTAGATCATCTCCTTTTGGTGCCTACATAATATTTTACATTTTTGGCCTGCTTTCAGAATATTTATTGTATAGGCAAAGTAGTAATTTTACAAAATAATAATTTTACAGACCTTCATATTGTTTTATTTTTAAACTTTCCCTTTGGAAATTCTCAGGATTTAGACAGTCTATGAGTTTTCAGGGCATTTTAGCAGAATTCAGTAACTCTTCACTTTCTGTCAATACAATACACATCAGTCAAACTATTTGTGTTTTTCCTTTCTGTGTAGCAATCACCAGAATATTGCACATTCTTGTATATCTTTTATTTCTGTTGATAAAAAGCAGAAAATTTTAAAAAAACACAACTGTTTTCATTGCAGTCTCTCCCTGTAAGTGCAATCATAAAAATATTTTCCTGAAATCATGGTGATTTTTTAGTGATATAGATCATGTGAATCTCATAGAAGTTCTGTTTCTTCCAAAGAGTTCTGAAGGATTATATGGTAAATGTCTTTTTAGAAATCTTTCAGACCTGACTTCCCTTTGTGCTTCAGAATCTAGAAGAATTGTGGACACCCCCCAAGTCAAAATTGAAGTAAGGTGTCCATATGCATGACAAAAAATCTTAGACAGTAAAATCTAAAAAGTTCCTTTTTTTCAGTACTGTTCCATGTCAAGCTTACATTAGGGCAATAGTGAGCTAGAATGAGAAAATAGAGAATAGTTCGAATAACCCAAATACTTTGAAAACTTAGTTTGTCCAGTCAGTGGAGGTTTTTATGTGACATAGACTTTTTTCTGATTTAGTAATTTACGGTAAGTTTTGCTTGGATTTCAGAGGCTCATGTAAACTATACCATTGATCCTGCAATCAGATTAAGTCCTGATTCTTAAACTGATGGGAAGCCCCATACCTTTTAATTAAATTCTGAGTGTAGACTGTTCTGATACACAAATAACCTCTAACCATTCTAAAGCTGGAATTGTATCTCTCTCTAGAAATTATATCCTTTAATTTAAAGAGACTAATTCTATGCTTTCAGCTACTGCTTTCCTCTAATTGTTTGAGATCAAGTGTTCAAGGTCTCCCTGCTGTCTCGGTGCTTGACTGGTCTATTTGATATCTGCTTGCCTACTAGCCAGGGAGAGTCTGCAGCTCTCAAAATGATCAATTCACTGTGGTTATACAGAGTGCACAGAATCCTAGGATACCAGTGATGCTCAAAAATACCTCTGACTTGTGTGGTGATAGCAAACTGGTGAAGATTAAAATAGTTTAAAAGAAATTATTGCAATAGTAGTCATCTTCTAGCTATTCTAAGAAAAAAAATTGTCATACTTTTTTTTTCTTTTTTAAAGGTTAATATACTAGCAGAAAGACCTTGTCACTAGAGACAACATGAACTGCCATGGTTAGAAAGACTGTATAATCACTCAGATGCCTAACAAAAAATATACTGGAATACAGTTTGATAAATTGCAAGGTCTTCTGGGTCATTCTGAATTGCAATGTGTTGCAAATGTAGCCATCCGTGAGTTTTGGTTGGGTTTTTTGTTTGTTTGTTTTCGGATTTTTGGTTTGGTTTTTTTTTTTTTTTTTTAAATTTTTTTTACTATGATATAACTATGAAATAGTTGCCTGAAAAAAGAAAGTTATGATGGGAATGCAAAGCCTGAAACAATGTAGATCTGAGTTTTAGAAGAAGGTTTGCAAACATATGAGTTTACTTACAATACGCCTTCTGTATCAAAATGTTTCTTGGTTTTCAAATGGAAAAAGTATTCAATTCCTGGATTAAAAAGTTGTTTCCAACCTTCATTTCAAATAATACTAGCATGAAATACAGGTTTCATCTTCACAAGTATCTATGCAGTAAGACAGGCTAAACTACCCCCTGAGGACTCCAGTCTCTCTCCAGAGATTATAGAAGGATTCCCTATGTCAGTCCTTCCCAGTTAGGACTAGATGGTTTTTTGCAGATGGTTAATTAACAGTTTATTCCTGTTTGACCTAAAGCATATCTTTAAAAATCTATTCAATTAGATTTTAAAATTGCACAGAAGGGGAACCAACCACATTCTTGATGTGTTTTGTTGTTTTCTCATTTAATTCCATCATTTCGAGTTTTCTGTTAGGCTTGTAACTCAGCACCAGTTTACAGTATTTTGACCTTGCATTTGTATGTAAATTGAAGAGTCTCTGATATAAAATGCATCTTCTCTAGGAATGCAATCACAGATTTATCACCTTACCTTCTCCTTATTCACAATTATTCATGGTGTGTAGTGGGAACCTGAGATTTCCTGATTGAATCCAAAGAGTTTGGATTGCTGAAGCTATAAAATATTTGGTATTTTACTATTTCAGAGGACTCCCTTGTATAAATGTCCTGCATATATCACTCCCTGAGGCACCCGCTACAGAGGTCAGGGATGGAGGGGCTCTACAGTTTACACAGGCTTTATCTCTGGTCCAGGTCAGGTGCAGACCCCTTCAGATCAATCTGTCAGAGTCCAATCTTTACTTAAGTGCATGCAGAGCAGAGTCTGTGATAGGTCCTTGCTATGTGAGAAAAGGGGTATTTGATGCCCTATAGTTTCTTTAAGTGGAGTTCAAACTTCTCTTTTAAGAATTCTGGAGACAAGTTCTGTGTGTGTGATTATGTGTGTTTATGTATGATTATGTGTTTATGCAATTCCTCTGATAAATAATAATCTCTAATAATTTTAAAGGGAGGGATCACAGGAACATAACGTCCTTTATGCATCCTCAGGGAGAACTCACTAAAAACAGTAAAAATTTCTCAAGCTTCATCTTCAGATGTAAACCTACAGTTTCAAAGTTTTCTGTGTTTCTAATGATTTTAAAATAGAGCTTGATCATAACATCATTTTTGTTTTCACTTTTTCTCAACATTCGCTACATTTTTGTGGAAAAAGCAAACCAAAATCAACTGCAAAAAAATCTGTAATGTTTACTTTAGATTCCAGTGTCCTTGTTTGCTCCTACTTTCATAAAAATCATGAGGGATTTTCTGTTGCTATGTTGGTCCAGGTGTCATCAAAGTTTCATTATGTTTCCTTTCCTTGCCAAGTATGATTTCCTTGACAAGAAGTCATCCTTGGTGAAAAATATTCCCGGACAGGCATAGAAGATTCTAGTTTGACTGATATGCATTAAACAAGTTTTATTTGTACTTTCTGTCTGCATATTAGTCTCTCTGTGTGTATGTAAACTTTACATATGTATACAAACTCTGGAGACACAGTGGTTCTTTGCTGTGGGTTTAGCTAACTGGGTGGACAGCATGTACTCAAGTCCTGCATTAAAATGCAGCAAAACTCCTCAAATCTGAACAGAACCTTGGAGAAGCTGGAATTTATGTCTTGACTTCTTGCTAGCTTAAGTACATCGATTGTAACAACCTAAGGATGTGAATCCTTAATTGATCTTTAGTGCTGACATAGAATAGCTTTAGTCATACCTTTAGTGAACAAGTAGTGCAGCTTCATGCACTTAATTAAAAATGCTTTTGGCCTATGCTAATTCCTGAACTGTCACCAGAAGGACTCTGGGACACTATAGACTGGACTGACTAAAACACACCAAGATAAGTATACAAAATCAAGTGCCCAGAATTGTTACTCCCAATGTTTACTTTGCTTTCATACACAGAGCATAAGATTATTAAAGTTTAGACTTATTAATTCTCTTCTTGTGATTTTTGTAAGCAGTGTGTCCTCTCTCCCTTACTTTATATGGTATTTAAATTCCCCGTGAATTAAAAAGGGATTCAGCTTGACTAGATTCTAGTTTGACTGATATGCAGCGAGCACTCATATTCACCAGATTATTTTGAAAATATTACCAATGTACTTCATGAAACAACAAAAATGTTCAAAACCTAATTAAATTTCTTCGCAATCATAATTAGTAGTTTTTCCATAATGGTTACCATGTTTCCTTGGTTTTGGCCATAGATAACTCACTAAAAAATATTTATTTGGTAACAAGATGTTGGAGGCTAGGTTTCTTTCCTTTTGTTCCTTTTTACTTAGAGAATTTTTTTCCCCTAAACTGCTAGGAAACACTAATGACTGGATACTTAAGAGAAGCAAATAGGTGGCCAAGCTCAGGGGAGGAGGGCATCTGGTTGCATTTCTTTTACTTGGGAGTTTCTTTCCGACAGGGGAGATACCGCAAGGATTGGGCAGGTAAATGATGGGGCTGGGGCAGCTGCTGGCTCTCCCTCCCATTCTCGGTTTTGGAGTCGGATGATTGCAGCAGCTGCTTAGGGAAGGGAACTAACTCTCTGCTGCTCCCAGAGCCCAGCCCGGATCGGCTTCCTCTGCTGTGGAATGAGCCTCCGCTCGTGAGAGCAGCCCCTGAGCTGGGACCTGTTATCACCTACCTCACTAAAGGAGGGATCTATCCCCATCTGCTCATGTGCCCAGGATCCTGAGCTCGCCTCTCCCTGCCCCGCTCAGAGCTGGGCCGCCGCTGCCCCACCCCCGCTCTTCATCGGCACCGCTCTGAGCTTTGGCTGCACTATAGCCCTGCACCCCCTGCCTGGCAGTACGTCTTGCCAGCCCAGCTTGCTGTTTTTCCGAGAGTCCTGCTGGGGCACTGGGCTCTCTAAAGCCCCCGTGTGAAGGGGTGCGTGAGGCAAAGCCTCTCCTCTGTCGTCGCTCCCGTGTGGGCCGAGCCAGCAGCGCCCCCCGGGAGAGCGCTGTGGGAGGGACGGCGGTCGCGGCCTTCCCCTCCTGCTCGGTGATAATGCCGCAGCTGCTGTTGGTTTTCCTCATTATACATACTAGTGATGAACTGTTATTCCTATTCTCATGTCTTTTTGCCTGAGAACCCCTTCATTTCATAATTACAAGAATTCAGAGGGAAGGGGTTTACATTTTCCATTCCAAGGGAGGCTCCTGCCTTCCTTAGCAGACACCTGTCTTTCAAACCAAGACACGAGATATATACAAATCCATAGCAACCAACAAATTTCATGCAAAATGCTTCAGGAAGTAGTCACCATGGTGCCTGTACCGCTAGCAATGAAGGCTAACATCACAGGGAGGACAAGTATATCAACTATTTTTTAAAAGAAAAGAAAAAGTGTTCCAGGGAATCTATAACAAATTGCTAAATAGGACACTTGCAATCTCTCAGGGGGAAGGGTAATGCTAAGTACTATGGATGTCAAGAACAAAACTTTTCAAACTAATCCTTTGTGCTCCTCAGTTGAACTGGAGCCAGCACTATTATGATTTTCAAGACAAACCAACAACAAAGGCTTATTTTAGCTCTTAGTTAATTAGTTAGTCTGGTGTGTTATATCTGAGGGAAAATTACTGTAGTCTGTTTGACATTGTTGAGGCCAAGCTCTTCACTTAAAAATCACACTGTCTTTTATCTACTGTACTTTGAAAGTGTCTAAGGGGAATAAATGGAAAAGAACTCAGAGAAAATTCATCAAAACCTAAAATCTGAAGACTGGTAAAAATAACACTTGCTTAGACTAGAAATAAAACTATGGAGTGAGTGGGATCTTTAATATATGTAAAGGGTTGTTTATAGAATGGATGGCATCAATATTTCCAAATGCTTGTTGAGTAAGAAATAAATGAAATTTCCAGTAGGCAGTTTAGATACTTATTTTAAAAATTAATTATTGAATATGAGAACTTTGAAGTACTGGAATAGGAATCCCAAAATACAAGCTTAAGAGCTGGGACAAGAATCTCTCTGGGCTAATATCTGAGCTGGTATCTTAGGAATGCAACCTTACAGTTCTCTAGAAGAAGTTCTCCCAGCAGCATCAAGCAATGAAATACACCCTTCTTTGAAGTAACAGCTTCTCTAGTAAATCTCTTTTGGGTAGAGTTTCTTAATCAAATGCGAAGAGATTCTGGGAGTGAACAAACAATTTAATAGGAGAGGAAACACACTGGTATGGAACTCTACCCAGAGCAACACAAGCATGGCCTTCTGAGCCGTGTTTTCTTACTTATTGTGCAGCCAGGAAAGGATTGGTGATTTACCTAACTAACACTGATAGATAAAACTTGGAACCAATTTCCAGTTTGATCAATTTTTTGAGGAATATACATTAATTATTAATACTTTGTCATGATTACACTAATAATGACATTTTATGGCATGTCATTAATATATTCAAAATGAGTCTTAGGTATATGGGTACAGAAGTTACTTCTCTCTCCTTTACCGAAATTTGAAGAAAGCAAATTTGAAAAAAGTTCAGAATATGAGTCCATGAAGAACTTCCATACCTGGCAGAATTATATCAACATATGTATACAGAGAGGGTACCGTACAATAGCTGACAGAAATCTTCTTTCTGTACACTGTTTAAAAACTAGCTTTCTGAAAGCTGTTTGAGCATGTATTGTGCATTCATTGTAGCCAGCTTTCTAGGGAACTGCACATAGAAAGCAAAAATGCGGAAACACTGCTGTTTCTTAAAACAGGTTTGACAGCTTATTTTGTCTTGCAAATTTTGCCTCTGATTCCAGTGACTAGTAAAAAAATGTAGCAATGCACAGCTTGCAGGTTTAGGGTAATTCTTCTTCTATTTTTAAACAGAAATCTACAATTCAAAATTTAAATATATCCACCTTTCCAATCTCTGCAGCAACAGAGTAGGAAACTGTCCACACAGGCTTCCCATAAAATAGCCAAATTGCCATTGAAATAAGAGACCATTCAAATGGATTTGTTTGGATGGAAGAATACCTATGTCAAAAGTCTTTACATGGGAGGGCAGCCAGCTACTCCACACCTCACTTTGGCTGATTATTCCCAACTATCAGTTCTGTCTCCTGATGTAGTCTTTCATTTGCAATGGATGCATTGCACTTCACTATCACAGCAATAAAAACATCCTACGTAGGGATCCCACTCTCAGAATGCTTAGCTGCTGCCTTGCCATCACCCACATGTCTGAGAAACACATTGGCTGCGTTTGCTGGGCAGAAGTCACTACACTGGTCTTGGGTTTCCACCTGAGTTATTCTGCTGTCTGCTCATTTTGACATGTGCAGCAGCATGAACTCATTGAGGCACAAAATGTCCCTTCCAGTTCCTTCCCCATTGTTACAAACTAAATCTAGCCTATTTAATCCCATACCTCCTGGGGCAATTGTTACTTTGGTGGCCTTTGGGGTGAAAAATGACATGGTTAAGAATTAAACAAGAAAAAAACTCATAGTCTGGTTCAAGTGTGATTTAAAATAATTACTCACACAAACAAACTAAAAGCTTAATTTCTTTCTGTCAAAGCGTATGCCTATTTAAAACTATTTATCAATGTGCACCCAAAAAAAAAGGTGACAAAACACCATATTGTGAGCTCTGGTTACTTTGACAGAAATTTGATTATGGATTTATTCCTAATCTAGATTAATTTTTTACTGGCAGGTGGTTTGCTAATTCACAATTCTAATATTAATGAGTGTAGAAGTAGAGCTGCAGAGTTCATGACTACCTGCCTGTCTGCTTTATTGGTCAGTCCCTGAAATGTAGAGGTCAGCCTGATTAGATTACTGGTTAATTGAAGCTGATGACTGGAAGAATCAGCTCATTAACCATTATGGGTAATGTTAAGCATGCATTCCAGTGACATAATTAAGCTAAGTACTAAGGAGTTTAGAAATGGGAGCAATGGGAGATTGCTCGTTAAACAATAACTGTATTTATTCTCAAGCTTCTTGCCAGTTTATTTTTTTTCATCCATGTTATTAACAGGTATACTATGATGGTATGTTCTTTTTCAAAGACAAAATGTCAATTATTGATAGTAAATTAAAATATACTCTGGAAAGGAGAATTACAGAGCACCATAATCCAATGGCAAATAATAATAATAAATAATAATAACAAGCTTAGTTATATCTAGACATCACCTTCTTTAATTAATTCAGTTGACATTTGTTGAAGTCAGTTGTCTTCCATGCACAACAATGTTTGTGTCTCTAAAATATTTTCAGTACAAACATACTTAAATAGATTGCGGGAGTTTACTTAGTACTAATTGTCTCATGAATATTTATTTTGAATAAATGTCAGTTGTACACATGAAAAAAAAACCCAACCCAAATTAAGATCCCCAAATATGCTTTGAAATGTAGTACAGCAATTCATAAGAACCATTTTAAAAACACATTTTGGCAAGTGACACTGAGCTGCTTATTTGAGATATACATGCTTGAAAGAAGAATACCTGCTAATCTAAGAGGAATTTGTTTTCCTATCCTCTTCCTTAAAATAAAGCATTCTTCCTTGTTTATGACCTTGCTGCTTTTCACTTTCATTCACCAGGTTGCTTGCCCCTGCCACAGCAATGCAGTACTGTTGCATTAAGCAGGACACCCAAGTCCTGTTTAGACACCTGGTCATGTTTACTGTATATATCCTGATAAAACTGGAACAGTTATAATCATTCCTTAATGACTTTGTTCCAGGAAAATGGACCTATTCCATTTCCTAAAATGGAAGTATTCCATGAAGGCAAAGGGAAGGAAATATGTCACCTATCAGTCCTCATTCCTGCCCCAATATTTGCATCTTTCTCTGGGCTCAGCTATTCACCAGGCTCACAACTGCTGTCACCCACCAGCCATCTCCACCACGAGGGACTGTGCTCAGCCTGTCAAAGAATCAACCTTCTTCTGGGCTGTTTTAAAGTAAATTACACTTTTTGTGAAGGTAGAAAACCTGTGAGAAATCCTGAGTCGATTTCACTTCTGGGTGAAGTTCTTCTAGGAATGAAAGGGATACAGCTTCTTGGATGAGGATAAACTGTGCTGGCTATGACCCAGAGAACAGCCTTCCTGCAGCTCTTGTGGCCAGAGCTGACACACATCTGCCAGCTCTGAGTTCATTCTCACTTTTCAGGGTCCATGAATAGAAGCTTTGGGTACCAAACAATAGGAGCAAAGAATTTAGAAAAGTAGGCCAAGAGACATATGACAAACATGAGGGTGGTAACTGCACAGAAGCACTTAGGACGGTGTTTACACTGCTCCTGTCACAAGAAAACTGCTCAGAATTACAAGGCTGACCTACTTTAGTGTTTGACATTCTTGTTAAATGCTAGAGGGCAGGTACCTTTTAAAGCAAGACACTTCTCTTCTGCCAAGGTACATCTACAACACACTGGCTGCCAGTACTAACATTTCCTTTTAAAAGATATTTGAAGGACAGATTGTATGCACTGTTAGAACAAAAAACATTAAGGAAAATGTGTTTAAGGTTGAGGGAGAGGAACTGTATACCCACCATATAGATTTAATACTGAATATTTGTGAAATTTATGGTATGGCTATTGTATACCATCAGCTTTCTTCATTTAGGGTAACTGAAATTTGGTAACTGAAAAGGAGCTAAAGGTCTTTGTCAGATGTTTGTCTTTAGAAGCCACAGGTTTCAAACTTGATTCATTAAAATCAAAATCACTAAAAGTCAGGAAATTAATTTAGGCCACATTATTTTTTCTTTCAACTTACATTAATAATATTTTTCAATAAAATTATTAAAATATTAAAATTTTAAAACACAATGCACTTTCCCTTACCTGTATTGTTCCCATTATGTACTGGCTTATATTTATAAGAAGCAACTGTGTATAGTGAATTGTATGCATTTATGTGTTTCAATTTTGAATAATAGTGTATGCAGGAATAGCTGTGGGAAAACACAGATCAAGCATATTGAGCCACCCATTGTTATGCAATTTCTCACCTACTCTGTCAGCTTTTGACTAGAGAGGGAGCTGAAACAGCACATAAGACTAAACAGGATACTTTTCAGTTTTAAGTTAGAATTCTCTTTCTATTGGTAGGGTTCAAATTTTCTCCAAAATCACTGTAAAAATTTGCATTGATTTCTCTTAGAGCTAAGTCAGGTATTCTTGGACCCTTCAGTTAAATCCCCTGAGACAAATACTTTGTCCTGCTGGATCTCTAGAATCTCATGGAACTAATGAGTTCAACAGTTGTAGTTAAAGGATGAAGTTTACTCTATGTTATTTTCTTGATAGTTTTTTTAGGGTTGTAATATCCCTCATCCTTATGTAAAGGAAAAGAGGGAAAATCATAAAAGAGAGAGGTTGTAGTTCACTTTTGTTATGAGGTAAACAAGAGAAAGGCACAACATTTCACATCTAAGGCTCATATTTTGACCTTGAGGACTCAAACACTGTATCCTACTCTGTACTTTTAAAAATTAATTCAGCAAGGGTTCATTTGTTTCATACTTCTGACCTTAATTTAACTGTAAAAATATTTTTTTCATAATTTTGATATCTGAATGAGTAAATCTGCTTTTACAGTATGGGCCCAGCATGTAACTTTATACCCAGACATAGGTGAGATTCACTCTGGTAAGTAATCCTGTTCTAACTGTCTGATGAATTGTGTCATGCTGGCCATATGTGCCTTAATACTATGAAGGCCACCCTACTTCATGTGAAATTTAAAGGGTCTATTAGAAATAGAATTTAAGCACTTTAAATTAAGTATATGTTAAGGATACATGAAGAAAAACTCCTTTTATAAAATAAAATTATATACTGCATCACTATTTTTGTGCTTTGAAATGTTCAGTGTATTTTCACCAAATTGCCCCCTTTTTAACCTTTACTTTTCTCTGCAATAGCTTAAAAAAATAGTTTTATCTCTTTTCAAAACTATTTACCAGTCGCTAAATAAGTGCAGGTCTCCTATATTAGGCTATTATTATGAGCTGTCCCTTCCACAATGAATAAAAAGGAAAGGGTGAAAATTAATCTTCCATAAGATTTGAATTTTCATATTATAGTTTTCATTATGACCTGTGCTCACCACAGAGGAAAACACACTAGCTGAAGTCAATGTAGAAAGCTGATCTGGCTAAATGGTGTGAGATCTGTTTCTGTCACAGCAGATTATTTCAGACTGGAACACTAAAATCCATTTCAGAACTCTGTAGACCTTCCCATTATCTCTGTAATTCCTGCTGATGTTAATCAAAACTATTGTCCGATTTGCAAACTACTTAATACCATTTTGATTACCATTCATTTTATCTAGCCCTTGTCATCTGTTTTATTTTATGGTTGTCTCATAGCCAAAATAATGTCTCAAATGTTGTCTGTATAGTGTTGTTTTGATCAGAGCACAAACATATAATAATATTTCATTACATTTATAATATGTTAATATGTAATTAATTTCTGTGAAGCTACATCAGAATTTTAAAGTGCTTTTTGGTGCTGGAAAAGGCAGAAAAGTGTTTTCCTAAAACAACAGGCTTTAACTCCTTGGGTGTTCTACAAAGTTGAACCTTTTAATCTCAATAGGCCAATTCCTGACATTGCCTTTGAATCTCAGGAGCATAGTGTGAGTATATTTATCTGTGTATAGAAAAACTCATATAGGCAAATAATGAATCTTTGAAAAGAACATTTTTTCTTTCTTTTAAAGAAAAAATGATAAATTCTATTTTTAGCATTACTAGGATCAATGGGACCAAGCTACTCCATTGGCTAATGCTGAGAAGCTATATCCACTTATTTTTTCATTAGCATACTGTTACAGTTATGCCTTTGAGTGGAAGTCTATAGACATTTATGCCAAATTACTGCTAAAAGAACTCACCCAACTCTTCTTTTTCTTCCAGCTTTCCAAACTGTTTAATAGAGATGCCACAAAGAGATGATCAGAGAACATGCTGAGAAAAGGTAAAAAGTGTGGAATTGCAGAAAATACAAGCAGTTCTACCACAAAGAATGTGAATGTAACATTTAATTCAACTTTTTTCAACAAGGCCTCAGATGCAGAAGGAGATAACAAAAAATGCTTTGGCAATAGAAGCATTAGATTACAACTGCTTCAAAGGCTCTTCAGTAGAAGTAATAATGATAGGAGGCCTTGTTGTTCAATAATTTGTCTTTAAGTCAGCGCTGATATTGTTAAAGAAGGTAAGAACAAATCTCAGTGATAGAGCAGTTAGTTCAATGAACATCAGTAGACAGCTCTGGGACAGTTAGCCTTCAAAAATGTTTTGAACCTCCTCACTCCTCAATTCACTCAAGTGAAATTGTAATTTTCAATACAAAATTATTCTATTGTTTGGCTGAGCTCATTAATAATGTCAAAAACTTCAATGCTACACAAATAAAGTGTCCAAAGTGCATCTTTGTAAAAATGCCCAGGAAAATGAAAACAAATGAATAAAAAATGGGGGAAAAGATTACTATTCTGAGGGGCCTGTTTTATCATAAAAAATGAAGACTTTTTGCCTGACACAAAACCATGTGGTATCCATCAGTCAGCTAACTACAAGCAACAAAACATGCAGTCATTCCATGCTGCAGGTTTAAATCATAAAGTATAACTATGTTTTACCTGCTGTAGAAATGTGCTTGGAAATACAATGCGGTCCATGTTCCTCTCTGTTGTTAGATCTGCTTTTTTGGGATTTTGCTTTCTATTTAGGTGCTGGCTTCTCTAACTTGAAGCCAGCCAACAGGCTTGTTCTTCCCTCCTACATACATAAGAGTAAAAAAATGTGTAAATTTGTCCTCTTTCTCTTGAAAACATAATCATCAGGGCCCAAACCCTTGCCACTGTGGGCTAGTGCATAGCCAAGTAACTAAGTAGCTCACAAAAAAAAAAAAA
>VWZN01014385.1:121767-188001 GCA_013396955.1 Regulus satrapa
GTAGGGCTATGATTTTCCCATAGTACTTGAAACTGAAAAGGAGTTCTTCTGCTTGGATGTGATCCACACTGAGGAATTGGAGAACTCCTGGTTTGTGCAAAACTGACTTGGATGCATTATATATAGTTGCCTCCAACAGCAACCACTGAAAAAGACAGTCCAGCTCTGCTGCCAATAAGAAAGGATGTTGCCATTTATTTAAACATGCAGTGTACAAAACCTTCCTGGTTTTTGGAAGCTGCCTGTAAGTGGACATGGTCCTTATGCTGTGGATGTGTAAACAGATAGGAGAACAAGGAGAGTTAATGCCCAGAAAGGTATCCCAAGCCGCATCACCATGCAGTCATGGTGTAGGGATGGACTGAACAGCTTTACAGAGCCTGCTGGAGTACAGAGTTCCTTCCTCTGAAGCCCATTAGAAAAGAGGAACCACAGGAAACTTCTGCACTTGTAGCCTCCTACTTTTTTCCTTTGTGGTCTGGCAAACTCAGACATTCAAATTCAAATCATCCATAAATGTCAAACGAGCTTTCCTGAGCTACAGCATTTCTCTTTTTCCTTCCAGTCTACTTGGTTTTGCAGATAGAGCATTTACATTTTTAATATTTAATTATAAACCCACAAACAAATGTAGCAGAATTAAACGTGAAAATTATGGTTATTAACCTGGATAAATAGAAATTGATTCTCAAATAACTTATTAACCAGTGTTTGAGCCAGTTTGTGAAACATTTACCTTCCCTGCAAAGAAATAATTTATGTGAATAGTATGGGATGCTGATCTGAAAATGAGGTCTTGCACAAAATTGCTCTTAATAATATTTATAATATTTATCATATACTTGAAAATCAGGGCATTTATAATTAATTCTTATTTTTTATTTGATTGTGCAAAGGCACATATTTTGACAACCATGATGGTTTTTATTTCATACAATGAATATTCATAATGAGTCAATGGAAGTTTTTTCTAAGTACAGTACTGAATGATAGATAATACATCTACTTCAATGTGAACCTTCCCAGATAGATAATACATCTGCTTCAATGTGAACCTTCCCAGAATTAAACCATGAAATTCAGCTTCCATAGTTGTTTTTTTTTTTCTTAATAGATCACATTTGTTGAAAAAACATACAAAAGTGATGGAATTTGGCAATAAAAATCCTTCCAAATAAAAATTATGTTCATAACATCTTCTTTACAATATCTGTTGCACAGAAGATATCCCATACAGTTTTTTTCTTTTTTTTTAATGTCACATTATCCTAAAAAAATGCAGATATAAAATTAGAATTCCATATGATACAAACAGACATAGCACCATTGTTAGAGAACCTGTGTTATATTAACAGGTATATTCGTTTGGAGTTTGGAGGTAAGTGAAGGTGTAGTTGTAAATAGATAGCCAAACTTTTCACATAGATCATATGGTAGTAACAGAATAGAATCTTTAAAAGAACAAACAACAGAACAGAAGAGAACATCTGGGGCTAATGTAGGGAAAAAAAATAAAGTAATTGGTCTCCAATCATTGTACAAGCACTACCTTTATTTTACTTTGCTCAAGTCTTTTCATTCTTATGTATGTATGATTTTTATTAGAAAATCCTAGAAACTTCACAGCTGCTACAAACCAGTGTTGCTACAACAAGAATCTAGCAAGTAACACAGAAGAATTCCCAAATATTTTACTCACCCTCAAACACAAATGCATCACCACTGAAATGTAGCTGTTTATGGGCAAGGAACCTGGCAAATTTTCATTTGCTTCAACAACACACAATGGTTTAGGATGGGACATTGAAGATTTTTTCAGCAGGCAGAAATTCTTTGGAAAGTTAAATTTCCAAGGGCTAGATTTCATTATTTTTTAAAAAAGCTTATTCTTATGCAGAGAACAACAGAATTTTTAAGATCCTCAAGTTTTAAGTGCATCATAGTATACATTCAGTAAGTAAATACTCATCATTAGTGCTGACTGAAGTGAGATGACGCTGTGTGGTCAACTCCCACCACATCCTGAGAAGTCTCCCATCTTCCATCCTACTACTGCTTAGCTGGTGGAATACAGCTTAGGATATTGCATTATTTTTAACAAATAAAAGGAGCTGTTGTATTTAATAAAAGGAAATGTTGTATTTAATTTCCTGTTGTTGAAGGAATATTTTATTTGGAAAGAAAAATATTATTACTAGTCTTTCCTAGTTTAGGATAGAAATTCTACTCTGCAGTCAGAAGAGATTTCTTCAAGAGAACATCACACAAACTTAGTGTTGATGAGAGTAAACTTCTCTAGTCTACAGAGATCATTAAAAGCAATGAGACAGGTTTGGTACGTAGAAGTCACTAAAGCATTCAATATGTAAAAAAATAAATCAGAGGGAACTCTAGAAGACACATCAATGGACACTTTTGTCTAAATCTGTGTAATTTATTAATCAGCCTTCAAACTTAGGAAAACATAGAGATTTCCCACTACCATTCAGTCATATCACGTTTCTCAGTAAAAGCAAGAACGTTCTTATTTTTACCCCCTGTAGGAAAGAAAACTCAAGTTGTTTGAGACATTTTTTTGTCATGGACTTCAAGGGCAAAATGTGGTTCAGAGAGAACCCACATTCTCATTCATGTGCCTATGATTGAGGAAATAAGCACATAGTGGGAAATTGAGGATATCCAGATAGTACAGCTTTTCAAAGATAAGTAAATTACTCTGGCTCGCAACCACATTGAATATCTCCAGTGAGGGAGGCTCCACAGCCTCTGTGGGCAATGTGTTCCAGTGCATGCTCACATGGACAGTAAAGAAGTTCTTCCTCCTATTCAGCTGGAACTTCATGTGCCTCTGTTTCTGTCCATTACCTCTTGTCTTGTTGCTTTGTGCCACCAATAATAGCCTGGGAACATCCCCTTGATTCCCACCCTTCAGATACTTACAGACATGGATGAGGCCACCTCTTCTCAAGGCTGAACAGTCTCAACCCCCTAGACCTTTCCTCATAAGAGAGATGCTCCAGTCCTGTCATCACCTTTGTAGCCCTCCACTGGACCTGCTCCAGGAACTCCACGCCTCTCTTTTGCAAAGAAGCCCAGAATTGGACACAGCACTCCAGGTGTGGCCTCACCAGAGCTGAGTAAAGGGTCAGGATCACCTTCCTCAACCTGCTGGAAATGTTCTTTCTAAGGCACCCCAGGATACTATTGGCCTTCTTGGCCACAAGGTCACACTGCTGGCTCATGGATGGCTTGTTGACCACCAGGACCCCCAGGTCCTTCTCCACAGAGCTGTTTTCCAGCAGGTCACTCCCAGCCTGTGCCAGTCCATGGGGTTGTTCCTCCTCAGGTACAGGACCCTGCATTCACCCTTGTTGAATTTCAGATTGTTCTTCCCTGCCCATCTCTCCATCCTGTCGAAGTCCTTCTGAAGGGCTGCACAGCACTCTGGTATCAGCTGCTCCCCCCAGCTTTGTGTTGGTGGGGAACTTGCCTCTGCCCCTTCACCCAAGTTATTGGTAGCAGTTAAACAATACTGGGACCAGTACTGAATCTTGGGGGTCACCACCAGTGACAGGCCTCCAGCTAGACCCTGTGCTGCTGATTACAACCCTCTGGGATCTGCTCTTCAGCCAGTTTTCAAACCACCTCTCTGTCCACCCACCCAATCCACACTTCCTGAGTTTGCCTGTGAGGATGCTGTGAGTGTCAAAAGTCCTGAAGTAGAGATAGACAATATCCATTGCTCTCCCCTCATCTGTCCTGGTAGTTGCTTCATCACAGAAGACAATCAGGCCAGCCAAGTATTATTTATCTTAGTTAAACCATGCTGACTCATAATCCATGTGGAGAGAAATTGCCTCAAGAAAGAGGCATTCCATCACATTTCTGGGGGTTAAGGTGAGGTGAGGTGACTGACCAGTAGTAGTTCCCTGGGTCCTCCTTCTTGTCCCTTTTGAAGACTGGACTGACATTTGCTTTCTTTCAGCCCTCAGGCGTCTCTCTTGATTGCCATGACCTTTTAAAGATCATTGTGAGCAACCTCACTATGGGTGTCCACTAGCACTTATGAATGGATCCCATCAGGAACCATGGACTTGTGGATTTCTGTTTTGCCTAGGTGCTCTCTAACCCAATCCTCTATGACCAAGGTCTTTCTTCCAACATCCCTTTACCCTGATCTCCTGGGTCAGAGATTCCTGGGGGCTGGTCTTACCAGTGAAGGTCAATGCAAAAAAGGCATTTAGTAACTCTGCCTTCTCTGCATTCTGTTACCAGGGCTCTCGCCTCCACTTAGTAATGGGCCCATGTTATCTTTACTTTTCCTTTTGCTATTGATGTGTTTGAGAAAGTACTCCTTGTTGGCCTTGATGTTCTTAGCCAGGTTAAATCCCCCATGGGTCTTGGCCTTCCTTGTCTCATTTCTGCTTACTCTGACAACCTATTTATATTCATTCCAAGTTACCTGCTTCCATCTCCTGTGTGTTCCCTGTTTATGCTTGAATAAGGACAGAAGATCTTTATTCATCCACACAGGTCTCTTTCCTAATTTACCTGATTTTTTGTTTATTAGGATGCATCTCTTTCGAGCCTGAAGGTAGTGATCCTTAATAATCATCCAATTCTCTTGGATCCCTCTTCCCTGCAGGGCCTGCAGCCATTGGATTCTTCCAAGAAGATCCCTGAAGAGGGTAGAGTTAGCTCAGTGGAAGTCCGTGGCTGCAATCTCTATGTGCTGTCCTGCTTCCTCCTTGCCTGATACTGAACTCCACAGTCTTACAGTTGTTTCAGCCAAGGCTGCCTCCCAGCCTTCACATCTCCAGCATTTCCAACCAGCCTTTCCTGTTTCTTAGCATGAAGCTGAGCAGCAAACCATTCTTTCTGGGATCCTTGACTACCTATGACAGGAATTTGTCATCAATGCTTTCCAGGAACCTCCTGGAATATTTGTGTTTTGCTGTATTGCTTCTCCAGCAGATGTCAGGGTAGTTAAAGTCCCCCACAAGAACAGGTTCCTGTTACTTTGAGGTGGCTTCAAGCTGCCTCCAGAAGGCCTCATCCACCTCCTTCCTCCTCCTCCTCATCTGGCAACACCCACAACAGTGTCACCATGACAACAACACAGCAGGGTCAGTGTGACCACTTGGGCAAATCATTAGTTATAGCAATCTTTGTATAGCCATAGTAACGCAGGTAGTCTGAACCTACACATTTTGAAAGAATTCTTCTTTTATTTACCAAAATCTCAAGATAACAGAGATGCAGGCTGAAGAGTTAAAGCAACGTTTTTCCTCTCACTATACCAGAACTCACCCAGTTTGAAAATAGTCACTTTTAAGTACAGTTCTTCCTGCTCCTCCCCTCATTAGCAAAGGAGTGCTTATAAACCTCACCTAAAACACCAAGGCATGGATAGCCTGAAAACTGCATGTCTGGCACCTGTGATACATCAGGGACTAGGGGAGGGAATTTTGAGCAATGACTGCAAGGGCAAATCTGAAAGGGAAGGAAAAAGAAAAATGGCATTCTGTTTGGATTTGGTTATCAAAATTTGCTTTGTAGATCTAAGGTAACAAAAGTAAACATATACTTACGTATCTAGCCAGAGCTTTTGTTCCTTCACAATCAGATCTGCAGCATTTTTCCTTATCAGAAATATATCTTCTTTCTAACAGTTTCTTAATGTCTCTTGGGTGGAAAGATTTTGAACCCACAAGTACCTCACGACCACACCTGCAACTATCTCAGGATGGCCCTTTTGAGCATTTAGGTTGCAATATGTCTGTTTCATGTAATTGTTAGAAATTGTTTAAAGGAAATACAAAATAATTTGGGATACAATTTGGGACAAGATTGCTGCAAAAAAAATTAGAGTTAGAATCTCAAATAATGGCTCATGGTTGATGTGATTCACACAAGCTAGGCTTTGTGCAGTCTATTTCTTCTCTGGCTAAGGAGTTGGTGTGTGGTTTTTTTGCATGTTGTTAGTGTAAAATTTTATTTCTCAAATGAAAGACAGATTTTCAGTAACCTCACAGAATTTGAACACTTTTTTGTTATTGATTTTTATTCTGCATCCTCAGTGGATTTAGTTAGTATGTGCTTCTTTGTTTAATTCATTCCTGTTCTCTCTCTTAAACTTATATGCCTATGATACTATGGTATTATTTGTGACTGCTGCTGGCCTTGGACAGCTGCAGTTCCATTACAGGTTTTTGGAAACTCTAAGAAAACACATTGAAAAGTAATTTTCTTTACAGCTCCTTTTGTCACTCATTTTCTTTCAAAAAAACCAATAAACCCCCCAAAAACACCCACCCCCCCCCCCCAACCAACAAAAAAAAAAACAAAAAAAAACAAAAAAAAAACCCCAAAAANAGTTGCCAGTGTATATATTAAAAAAAAAACAAAAAAAACCAAAAAAAACCCAGGCTTCATTTAGGAAGCAGCAATAATCACAATAATCACAAAGGGCTATTTTACCTCCACTCTATGTCAGATTGCTGAAAGGTGTGGAGTTGGCAAACACTGCATGACTCAGCCTGATATCTCAATCACACTCCAGAATAACAATAGACTGACCTTAGGGAAATAGCATTACAGGGAACAAAGAAAATCACACAGAACAATAGGAAGGAAAGAAGGAGATAAAAATAACATAAAATCCTTTGAAACAGAGAGAACACCTTCCCTTCCCCCCTTCCAGTTAATGTTGCTTGTCCAGAGGACTGTATAAGTAGTGGTCTGCTAAGGGCTGCTGCTTTTCTAGGGGGGACCTTCCCCATGGGAAACAAACACAGGAAGTTTTTAAAGAAAAAATAGTGGATATTTAAATCAATATTAGTGGATCTTTAAATCAATCTTTATAAATTAATAGTGTATTAATTAATTAATTAATTAATAATACAAGGACAGATTCCATTTGAAGTCTGAATGTAGTTCAGATCAAACCTTTTTGCTATTATAGTCAAACTGAAGTTTAGATAACCTCTCACTTGTTTTGGTGGTAGGGAGGGAAAGAACTGATACTGCTAAGCCCACAGAAACAAGATGATCTCTCAAAATAATTCTCATTTTCAAACAGGGCCCTGTAAAGTACAGTTGAATTTACAGCTCTTCTCCCTTCACCATGTGCCTTCTCAGTATTCCCCAGGAGAGTTTTTAGCTCCAAAAGAGCCTGTGAGACCTGCCCAGGAGATGGAGCCAATCCCACTGCTCAAACTCAGTTTTATAGGGTTTGCAAATAACATTATACAGGGAAACTGAGAACCAGCACTATTTCTGATTGAACCCTGGGTTGTGATGCCTTTGAGCACAGGGTCAAATAATGTGAATACTGTGCAGTTCCCCTCGTCCCACTCATACCCCTGAAAGAGGAAGAGCAGAGAGATGCATTGGAGGGGTTATGCATGTTTTATTCTATTAATCTCTTTTTAGTATTATGTTCTTGTATTTTATTTTATTTTTATTCTTTATACATTTATTTTTATTATGCAAATAGTAATGCATATTGTCCCTCTTTGGCCTGATGTTTGGTTTTGATAATACCTTTTGCCTCACTATGGTATGGTCTGAAGCTTGAATGGAATCTCACGAGGTCTTCTATCTCCAAAGTCCCCACTCCACTTAATTTCATCAGTTCAGCTCTACAGGCACTAGTATAATACCTGTTTCAAAATTTTAAATCCCCAGTCTGAGTAAAGCATGACACTGAGAGTAAGATATTCTAATTTTATGCAAGACTAGGCCTGTTAATGTGATTTTTTCACTTACCCTTTTGTGTGTCCTTCTGTTTGCAGTGTGAGCGATAAGAATGTACTCAGCTTTTGCTTTGAAACAGATGACAAGGAAAGCAGAGAGAGATTATGTTTGTGAGCATGATAACTGACTTGCAAACTTGTAGGGATGTGGAAAATTCCAAGGGCTACTAATTGTCATGTAGAGTAATTCATTTAATTAATCCTAGGTTTCCTTTGTAAAATGCAAAAAGGGGATCTACCCTTCCCTTAATAGGAAGCAGCTGTTCATTAAACAAGCCCACAGAAAAGCACCTTTTAAATACTATTCCAGGAGCTGAACTAATTTCATTTTAGACTCCACCAAAGAATATAGCAGTTTTTTCCTTAAAGCTGGATGAGTTAACAGAGCCCAGTGCTGGTGATACAAATACAAGCCTATATGCACACACCCACAGGGAATCTATAGAGACAGCTCAGGAAGCAACACCACCGAGCGACACTCGGTGTGCAAACAGCCAGTACTGATGCTGGAGGCAGAGGATCACTTTAAAAGAAGATAGAGAGTGGGCTGTACTTAGCTTGTACTTAGCCTTGCAGCCTTTAGTCAGTCTTATCACTCATCTTAGTGATTATATTTCACATGCAATCCTTACACCCAGCAGAAATTAATGAGATCTTAGACTATGATCTGTGCCATTGTGTATATTTCCTGCTTTCTTTACCAATATCCATAACTGTGTTTCTGTGGAAGAAGTGCTGACAGAAACCAAACTCAATTGCTGCTTTCCTTAATCCCTGTAAAATCTCCTTCAGTTTCATAAACCAGTTAATTACTTTTCCTAATATTTCTATGAAATCTGGTGATAATCTGATATATTTCATGACAAATTTTGTTTCAAAAGTACAGTTAGTTAACAGAAAACTTTTAAATGTCGCAACAAATTTTATGTGGAAACAAATTTCACTGTTGAACATGGGATAAAACAACTCTAAAACAAATTTGCTTCAATTTATTTTAGTGGGTCTCACAAGGCAACTTTAAGTAAAAAATGAGGGCATAGACTTGAGTCACTTTTTTCATTGGAATTAATTGTTGCAGTTGAGCAGCATAAAATTTAACTGATCCAGAACTTAACTCTTTTGAATTTCAAGGAAGCAGAAGACTCTTTCTCTAGGATGTTTCCATTTCTGCTTGTCAGACATTCAGAAGATACCCAGAAGTCCACACATAAGAAACTCTTTAAAGCTCAGATTTTTACTTTTGAATTATAATTTTTTTTATAATTCAATGATCTTTACTCTCCTCCATAGTACTACACACATACAATTTTAACTACAAAAGCAGCTCTATTGAGAGCAAAGAACAAACACAGATACATAAAAACAGTATATGCCTATGTGATTGGTATTTTGCCACAACTGAAGCCCTGCAAAAATATTTCATTTCAGGAAAATTACCATGTGGAAAGGCTTTCAGAAGGTAGAGTCGCAAAAGAGACAATCAGAATTATTGCTGATTATCATTATTATTATTTATCAATAATACATCCAGAAAAAAAAAAAAAACCAACTTTTACATGCCTTCCAATTTCCAAATTTAAAACAAAAATCACCTTATGAAAATTATAACCTCGGATTTATATCAAAAGGTGTGCTTGCCTGTAAAAAGAGGTATATACCAGTTTCTCCAAAACCTAAAAAGAAACATCTCTTGTAAAAGGTCTGTTAGAAGGACTGGCAAGTGCTCCACCTACTCTTTGGAAACCTTAAATTAGACATTAGATGTGGGTTGCACCTTTATAAAACTTTTGAATTCTTTTGGGTAATTGACTCTGAAATGCTCAAATACAGTTTCAAAACTAATTACTGAAGCACATTAACAGTGGTTACACAACAATATGGCTTCATTATGGCCTATAAAGTATTTTTCCAAACACTCATTAGGATGCAAATCCAGTCTTTGTGTATTTGAGCCCATTGATGTGCAGGCATTTGGGGTCATTACATCTATGGTCACTTATGGATCACTGAACTCTGACTGCTGCATATGCTATCAGTGAAATGTGAGGAGAACACTAGCTTTTGTGTCAACACATAAACACAAGAAATTTGTATTAGAGGAAATTAAAATTTATCAGGAAGTACAAATGTTTCTGTAAAAAAGTATGGACTGGAAGAAGGCTGGTATTAGAAAACAGAAATTCAGCTGAACCCCTTAGGAGAGTGGCTATAAATTATGGTCTCAAAAAATATCTATCTTTTGGTTTGGAAATTTTTTGAAAACACTTCTGTCCAAAGAAAAACTGCCAGTAGCAGATACTGACATAATGGAGGGAGGAGAGAGGGCATTAAGGAAATGGACCGTTGCTTGCAGTGATTGTTTAAAGAGATTAACAGGTTAACTTAGCCAAATAAGTTCAGTCGCCTTTTCACTTCAACATCATCTTCTTGAGGTATGCACTCCTGCACCCTTTCTCCTTACTGTGAGAATTAAATGCAGCTCCCAAGTTATTGTGCAGGTTGCTAATATGATCTTTAGCACAGTATGCCCTTGCCCCACAATGGATACATGGTGGAAAGCAGCACTTCCAAGTAGCTAGTCCTAATTGCTCTGATTAACAGTGACTCATTACGATAAGTAAACCTGCTAAGTGTCTCTCCTCCCACATTTACTTTTCACTTATCAATGATTAAGTAAATAGAAATAATATCTGGGAATGGGACCATAGCTACCATTATTATGGTCTATAATTCCATCAGAGTGCATGATTTGGACTAGCTATAATGATTGTACCAAAAATTTACTGATGGAATGGTAAATAATAGCATGAAATGGACGAGAAATTAATTTAGCTATTAGAAAGTTAAAATTATATGAAAACTAGTGCTCTTCTATGATCTTCCATGTGATCTTGTAAGGGGGTGATCAATCTGTATACAGAGGAAGTAGAGGGGTATCAAGAGAAAGAATTACTTGATAGTCTAGGTAGAAAATCTGGCTAATAAGGAAGAGCTGTAGCAAAACTTTGATATAGTGCACAAGAAATAATAAAATGTGTCAGAAAGGGAGCTATCATAGCCTGACTTTATGTTCAAAACTAGGGACATTATAACAGTTAATAAATACATTAAGTAACATATGGGGGTTTTTTGTTCACTTCGATTTTTGGACTGGATGTTGACATTCAATGTAGCACTGGATAAGAATCATAGGAAGCAAAGTCAGATTAGACATTGTTGGTGGAGAGACAGCAAAGGAAATAACTTGGGACACAGTTATATAAATGGCTCATCAGGTAGCAATTTATAAAGAAATATTATTAAGTTTGGAGGCAACAGGATCTTTATCTACTCCTTGTTGAACTTGCTGAAAACAAACCCCATGTACATTAACTTTTGAGATTTAGAGAAACATCCTCTTTTTTTTTTTTGTTTTAGAAACCTATGAATCCTACAAATTTTTATTTCCTGGTGGACATTGTTAGAATTATATCTGATTTCAGCTTCCACTGAGGAAGTGACTTGTCTACCTAACTGATGCTATCAGCTCTCTGAGGGGGCTTTTGCTTTCTCTCCGAAATGCAGAGGCCTTCATGTCTTCTTCATCTTTGCTGCTGATGCTCACTCAACACCATGTTTCTCAGTGATGGCTGATGAACTGCTAGCATTTATTCCACGTAGTGCATCCAATTCTTTGCAGTGTTGTGAATCAAGATCAACCCCTTTTAAGAAACTGCAATGGTTAACAACAGGTATGTGCAGACATGGATGGTTACCTAGAAATTTGCCAAAACAATTTCATGCTGACATTTCATTTCAGAAACATTACTTTGTTTCATGTGCTTAGTTAAACACTTCTGTTACTCTCAGCCTCTAAATAGGAACCTGCATAAGATTAAATAAGAATGATGACATCATCAAGTGTGTTTTAAACTGCTCTTCACTTGCTCCTCACTGACCACCAAAACTAGAAGAGTCTTAAAAGAAGCACATGATGGGGACCCTTCTTTCTTTGTCCAATATCCACATGTGAAATTCTTAGCAGTATATCACTAGTGCTAAACTGAGCATTTCTTTTCATATCCTGATCTTAGCTGTACCATTTATTCAGCTGACATGACAACAAGACACGAGCAGGTAATCATGTCTGTAGGTGATGCTTCTGACCAACTGCAATTTTCAAAGAAACTGAGTTTCTTCTTCCTGCTGACAAGGTCAAATCCAAACATAGGTACAAAATTTTGTGCAAGACTTTCTTTTGCCATGGAATTTGCTTAGACAGACACCAACTCAGGGAATTTCAGAAAGCAACTATAAAGAAGATTTCCCAATCATGTATTAACTATCCATTGTTAATGTTAACGTGGTGTCTCATGGCTACTCAGGTTATTCTGTAAATATTAGTCATCATCCCACAAATAAAGAGCAAGAAGTACAATTAGATTTTCAAATAAAGACTTCCTGATCAAACACAAATTTCCCTAAATTTCTGTGAAACCTGGATATCTCTCTTTACAGAAATTTTTTCTTACTCTTGACATTATTAAGTTAGAGAAATTCAAAGTTTGCTGTGAATTCTGCAACTCAGCAGAGCTGGATATTCATTGTCTACATAGGTGACTGTAACTTTTCAGTTTTTGATCAAGCTGGTGGACTTTTATTCCCATTGCTGCCTTTTTTGTCATCCCCATTCTAGGTATTAATTTCTATTTCAGCCATGAAATTATCATACCCTTCTTTGTGAAATGCTTACAATTCAGGAGGGAAATACCCCAAAGGTTATATCTTAGAAGAGGGTTTTTCATCATATTGTCTGGATATCCTTGAGATCTCTTAATTATTTCCTAAGAGGCCTTTAAAAGGCAAGAAAATAAAATCCCTATATGCTGTGGAAGGTACTTAAATGCTTCTGGGAGGAACACACCTTTATTAATCCACACCTCTATCAAAAATATGTAGGAGTTCCCAGATCAAAAGAATTTGGAAAAAGTCATAAGAGAAGCTGCTAAAATATGGCTACCACATGAATCCAATCAGTAGGTTTTCTGCCCCAGTTAAAAGCTCAGTGCAAAAATCATAGTGTTCTCACAAAACAACCTTGTTGGATGATGTAGTTGGTATCACAGCCCATATAGGTATAAAATCAAAATATCACACAAGGCCTTTGTCATTTTTGAAGACCTGTTTTATAATGTATATCAAGGTGCATAAGCGTCATCACTGTTTGCCATATTGTTATGATCAGTCATTACCAACAAGACTTCCTGCATAATTTTTTTAACACACACCATTCAATATTTAATAGTCATTTAATGTTCTACCATTTAAGATTTACCATAAGTCTTTGGCAGATGTATGTAATGGTGAAAATGTATACACAATAGGGCAGGGAGCACTGAGTATAATAATTTTTTGGTGAATGAGTGAGAGAAGAGAAAAGAGAAATAGAGATGATATTCTGCTGTGTCTTCAGTGACATTCAAACAGAGACCAGCCACACATAACTTCAAAGTAGAAAAATTCCTCTAAGTGTGGCATTGCTGTCTTGTCACATACTTATTTTACACATTGTTTAAGCAGCAATCAAACTGAGAAGCATTTTCTGTACTATCATATTTTTAACTCACTTCCTCTTGAAAAACTGCTTTTGGGAAGGAAATCTGGATTTAGGCTCTGGAGGAATGTGAATAAAAAGGAATATTTTTCCTTTAGTCTAGCTCTTATCATGACTGAAATAAATATTTCTTTCCTCAGAATACTTGAGTTAAAAAACCTAAATCTTAAGACATGCATAATCTGTAGCAAACAGTAAGGCTAGCCAAGAACACACTAGCTAAAAAAAAAAAAAAAANGAATCAAAGAAGAGGCAGAAAGGTCAAGATAAGAGAAGACTATGCTGGTCTGTGGAAAGGACCCAGTGCTTCTGACACCCACATGGAAATATTTCCCACAAAATAGAAAAGTTTTAGCTATGGTTTCCCAGTGGCAGAATTCATTTTGGTGGCTCGTTAGCTGTTGGAGCCAAGAGAGGACAATGGAACCTGTAAGGCCCAGGCATGGGTCAAACAGTCAGAGAAATAAAGCACGTGGGAAAGGAAGCAGGAGTCAAGGAAGCAGGAACAGGCAGGGGGGCTCTGTTTACTCTTCCAAGTGACTCAAAAGACTCAGCACATGACTCTAAGAATATTGTTCTATTTTTTAAGGGAATATTTATTTAGGTGAAGATTAAACTAAGACAGTTCTGATCTATGGGAACAGGGTCCCATGATGTATTATTACTCACTGTGCAGGGCTATTTCTCTGAAACAATACTGAAAGTCTGAAAATGTGACAGGAAGGACAGTTACATAAAAAATAATTAATGCAATTTAAAATTCCATGTGGTCATGTGCTTACAATCCCTTATTCAAAAAAATTTGGTTCAGTAGCTCTAAATACTTTGTTTTCTGGTATTAAGATTCTCCTGTTGATTTTTCAAAGCTGAAAGAGTTTAAAGGGACATTTGTGAACTCAACTGAGCTACTTGCGAAAGCACTCAGGAAGAAGTACTTCAGGCTTTTTCACTGCTTCCCACACACAGCTTCTCCTTATAGAGAGAGGAAACCTACTTCTGTTAAGTGCAGCAACCACTAATGGCATTTGATGAGGATCAAGGGAAAAATTAGTTCTTTCCCATGGATTTTTGCAATCCTGATAGAAAAGGCCATCTTTTCTGTGGCTTTTAATTTGGACATATATTTTTAGAATAGCCACTTTCTGCCTTCATCCGACTCATTGCACCGTTCAGACACAAAAGTCTCCGTTCAGACAAATTTCCACTGTCTTTCTGGGCCATTATCAGAGAAACTCATCTTTGTCTTGATTTTAGTCAGCAAATAAAAAAAATTACATCAAGACAGGATATTTTTGTTTATTTAGTTTAGAGCATGCTAGTAAGTGAATGTTTGTTATAATTTATTTGCTACAATGCATGTCAACAGTGTGAAATTATAAAAAAAAAAATGTCCTTTAGGATAATTTCAGACTTTTTAAATGGTAATCTGCAGGTTATTCTTATTTTCTTTTTTTTTTTTTTTAATACATTAAGAAAAGAAGACAGAATGGAGAATGAATCATAAAGGGAGAAAGACAAGAGTGAAACAAATTTTCAAAAGCAATTTTTCATGTTAAAAGCTCATTTTGTGATCACTGATTCAGGACTTTCAGATTCTGAATTGGAGAATCCCCAAATCACTAGCCTCTGCTTTTCTGGATACAATACCCCACTTTATCTGTGCTGCCAAAGCCAAATTACACAGGAGAAGATCCCAAGGGAAGCTCTAAATCCTGGCCCTCCCGAAGTGTTTCAGGGTGTCAGCAAAATGTGCCCTGTTTGCCCTTGCAGCAGTCAGTGAGGAGAACTGGCAGGGCAAGGACTGTGCAGGTCAAGTGAGTTTAGGCATGTTGAGAGTTGTGGAGACTCTATCTGAACCCCTTTCATCCCCCAGGCACAAAATTCTGGCTAAATATCCAGCTCCTGAACTCCCACAGCTTCTGGGGGGTGGTTGGCAGTTCTGAACCTGCCATCAGTTCTTGCCATAATTTAGCTAAAATACCTCAGAGAGCATATTACTTGTAGCAAGGCATGGAGAAAGGAGTGACTTCTGTCCTGCCTGCTCTGCCTGAGTGTCCATCTGCACTAAGCAGAGAGCTGGGGACCCTACAGGAGGCCTCATCCAAGAGGTGAAAATCTAGCTGCTTACCACTAGCAGTGAGCTGGGAAAAACTCTTCAATATTGGCCTTGATTTCATACACAAATTGTTTATATTGATCTTTCTAGGATGAAGTACCTACACAATTTTGGCTGGTAACACCTGAGAGAACATTCTGCTTGTGGACACCTTGCCATCTATGATATATAAGTTTTCTTCCCCTTTTCTTTCATTACTAGGAGCAACTACCAAAAAAATTTTGCTTGTGAAAAGTTCATCTGTGCATGCTGTTTATATCTGAAGTAGTAATCCTCAGCTTTTGACTGAGATTCATGAAGATTGTAATTCTGTTTTATTAATACAGATCCCTGAAGTTCACACCCTCACTCTGTTATTGCTAATGCAAAAGCCAGTGAGATCAGATGAGACTCCTACAGCAAGTGGAGAACAAGCAGTAGGAGCTGCTAATCTGTTAGAAATCAAACACTGCACCTTGTTATACATGATTATGGAGCTGATTATGTGATGTTTTATGTTGTATGTGCTACACTGCTGAACTTCTGAGGCAGTGAGCCAAATTTATCATTGCATTGAGCTTGATCTTATATTCAAAAAATGCTGCTCTTTGGGCTGCTTTAAGCGCATGTATAGCTGTGGCTGCCTGGGACACCAGAGCATCAGGCTTTCTGCAGGATTTGTCCAGCTTAAGGATGCTGCTGCTGTGCTAACCTTGATGTCCCAGCAAGACTGTGCTGTCTAGGCTTTTAAGACTTAGCCTTGCTGAACTGTACACACCTCACAGTTATACCTGTGAAAACATTTGACTCCATGATTTTTGGACTGCACGCGTCAATTCTTCACACCACACAAACAGGAGTTGCCGTGGGACTGAATTTGAAGTGTGTGACAGAAAAACATATAGGTCCATTCTGTATTCCTGCAGGAAAGTGGTCTCAGTCCAGTCACCTCACTTTCTGTGTGTGCCTCGTTGCTGTCTGTTCCTGCCAGGGTGCAGGTCATGGGTTAGGGTTAGGGTTAGGGTTAAGGTTAGGGTTAGGGTTAGGGTTAGGGTTAGGGTTAGGGTGCATTGCTCTGATCTGTCACTGAATGCCTTAAAGAGCTTGTAGGGTGAAATTTTTACTGCCTTTGATGAGATTTTAGATACAGAAACAGGAGGTTCTTTGCTGTGAAAAACATCTATCATAGTCCCTTCTCATGGAGATTTTACCCTTTTATTTTCCTCATATTTTTCTCTGAAAAGAAATTACTATGTTGTTTGGCTTAGTAATAAACTACTGAAGAACAAATACAAGCAAAAGTGGATGGCACCTCTGATATTGTAAAGGGAGAAAAATTGCAAATTAATATACTGCAGTATTATGTAACAGCTTGGCAAACCAGACTAGTTTGTTCATTATTTTAAAGATTAATCTGTTTAAAAGGAATTTTTTTAAACTGTGAATGAGAAACACATATTTTTCACTGTAAATTGGTAGTCCCCACAACAACTTTAAATGGTGTGGTTCTGTCACTTCCCAGGATGTTTTATTATATGAAGTGCATACCATTAGTGGCAGATATATTAAAGAAAGTTTCCTTTCTTCCTGTACCTGCTTGTTACCTGGTGGGTCTTTTTCAGGGATTCCCTCTGAGTCCTTTATGTGCTGTGTCTATTTGCACATGCATTGTTGCTAATCACATTCCCCAGTGACTGGCATTTTTATTTTGCTGGAATACACTTTTTCCACTACAGGAGTGGTTGCTACTGCTGGTACATGGTGGTCTGCGCAGCCAGTGTGTGACTCGATAACCTGAGACAACTTTATAATTTGAGAATATGGGGAACGGATTCTCCAGGAATGTCATGCTACCTCTGAGCCTGAGGATTTTCACCAAGATCCCCTTTAAAATATCAGCAATTTAAAGCTGCAGGAGAGAAAACCTGCAGCTGAACTCACAGAGATGACTTAGAAAATGAACTAAACCTGAGTGCAAAAATATAGGTCTCAATCATCACCTTTTTTCTGTAGCAATGTCAATGATGTTTTTAAGAAATAAAAAAAAAAACATTCTGTAAAAGAATTGAGTCCTGCTAAATGGTTGAAAAGCAACCTTGAAAACTTTCCTTTTATCTGTCATTTCTTAAGTTCTGAGATAGGCTGTTAAAACTTCTAGAAATATAAATGCTGAATTTCTGTAAAGTATGTGAAATTGCTATTCATGAAGACAGAGTATTGATTCAGGAAATATTAATACCGTCTTAGAAAAAAACAAGGTCAAAAGGCTTTTTTTTTTTTTTTTTTAACTTACATTTAGGCAGGCAAGGGCATGATTTAACACAGATACCTCATCTCAACCAAAACCTATTCTATTTCATGTTGAAACATAGCAGAAATTAATGTGTCAGTTCTTAATTATATTTTTACTTGCTTCTGGCATTTTGATTTGAATGGTTTGGGTTTTTTTCTTCCTTTCTAGGATTTAATTCCATGTCTAGTACAGGAAAGCACAACCTCTGTGTGGTCTCCACTTCCCCAAGATTAAGCTGCCTCTGGGACAGAGAGAGGAAATATAAAGTGCTGTATCAGGGAGTTTTCACCCTTTTCACACGTATACTGCACAAGAAACATCAGAGCGGTTCAGCTGGCAAATATAACTAAACAATCTCTAGGCTTTCTTTATGGGCTGCCTGCAGGAGGACCTAAGTCAAAAATCAAATTAAGCCAATAGGACTTTTCCTTCAGCAAGGATTAAAGCAGGAATTAGGGGATTTTCTTGACCTTCTTTTCTTAGCAGAGGCCCAGTTTGGGGACAATCCTGGGTTTTCTCTGTGAGGGGCAGGATCACTACTGGTCAAAGTGCCTTCCCTCCAGTAGAATCTGTCTGCAGCTCTCAGTGCTACACAGGAGTGGAAATGAGCCTACACATTTTGGTAGCATAACCAGGAGGTTAGGATAGCACAGTGTAAAATTAAAATGGATTTCTGGTTATTTGGCTCAGCTATGCTTATTTCTTGTGTGAAGTCCCTAAAAGGCAAGTAGAAATGTGGAAATCATGACCCTGATACTTTTTATTTGCCTGACTGTAATGACACCCTGGAATTGTTTAAGGATGTGTGACACCCTGCATGTTTCAGGTCATTTGTAGTGGAAGCTCCCTAAGGAAATAGCAGTAACCAACTTAATGAGTGCTAACTTATTCTGCCTCAAGAGAGACAGCTGCTTCAGAGATGTTGGCAGGAGAGTTTGTTCCCTTCTTGCAGCATCCCACTGTTTGTTTCTGCTCTGCCTTTATATTTAAGTGCTCATGCCAAAGGTTATCCATGGAGCTGAAATTAACTACAAGTTCTCCCCTACCTGATATCACATTATGTGGAGTGTTATAAAAGATAAAAAATGGGAAGGTTTCTGTCCTAATGGCCTATAAAATAAAATATTTGTGTGTTAAGGAAGGATAGGCCTTTTGGCCTCAGTATGATAAAATTGTAGAGACTAGCCCCAGAAGACTGCATTATCATAGATGTGCAGTAGCACAGAAATAACTCATCAGAAGGAATGAGTGAGCCATAGTGTTGCAAAAAAAGGGCAAAATTTCCATAAGATATTAAATATGCTTTATGTCTTTATGGCCCACACTAGATGTAGCATGTGAACACACAAGGAAGCATGTAACCATAACATCCAGAGGTTCAAAATACCTCATTCCTTCTAACAGAATTATTAAATTCAGTATTTTAAATACCTCTATAATTTTACTTTCTCCTGGAATTTTCAAAACCACTCATTTTTGACCTTGTTCTTCCACTGATATGAGAAAATTTGCAAATTTAGAACACTTTTGAGGGATGTTTCCCTGAGCTTGCATCCAAGCAAGGATGGAACTTTTGTTACATTGCACTGAACTCTTGCATAGAGTGGAGGAGAAGGACACATCTCCATTTATATATTATACATAACACAGGATTTTTAACAATCCTTTCCAAAAGCTCTAGTCTTCTACACCAGGGTCTGCAACTGAAAACTACCTATCATATGAGCAACAACCATCATGCAGCTACAGGTACTGATGATCCTCTGTAATTATACAATATCCCATAAGGCACAAACTCAAAAACACTGAGCTGGAGTTTCTACAAAAGGGATCTCCTCAGGGCAGAAAATAAGTTAAAGAATGCCAGCATTTTACCAACCAAGAACCTTTTTTAGTAAATGGAATACTTTTGGTAATGTTAAGAGGTATGAGGAGCTTGATTGTTGTTGAATTGACTTTATTTAAATATCATTAAAATGCTTCCCAAATTAACTGACCTGACCTTGACTGAAAGAAGGAATAAGTCACATAATACACGAGCCAGTGCTCAGTAGTATTGATCCAGCAGAATAGATAATTTACAGTTATCTAATGCAGAACATCCTGTGCTCAGTGCTGTGAACTCATTCACATAGAATAATTTATTTGGTTGTAGAAAAAACTCTTAGAATTAACAAACGGCTTCTTATTTCTTTTTCCTCTCTTCAGTACTACCAGCACTGCTCTTTGTGCACAGATAAGTGCTACTTGACTTGAAATGTGAAGAAATACCATCTCACAGCTGTCTCTACCCAGGCAATTTGCCATTGGGCAAAGCCTGCCAAAGCAAGAGGTTTGGCATAAGGCAGGAGGAGTAACTTGTTGCAGTGGCCTGCGAAACATTTAGAAGCCTCACTGAGTGCCTCATAGCACGTTCAGTGCTACCACCACCACTGCCACAAGGGACTTCATTGTAGTATAGAGCACCACAGCTCCTGAGCTGTTATGCAATGTAGTGTAAAAACATGGAATGCCCATCTTCAGAGAATTCCTAATGGATTCAAACTGCAGAGCAATAACAGATCCATAGGCCTTGAAGGAATGTTTGTAAAGTATACCCTCCCCTCGAGTTACTTGGGTTTAATTATTAAACCTGAATTTCATTAACAAGATGAGTCCCATCCCTTTCACTGCGCCTCTGAATTGCCCACAGAATTTCTTAACTACCAGAGGAAATGTTAATATTGTAACAAAGACCTGGCTGCAAACATTATAGAGTAAAATAATGATTCTTTAATGTTGGAAAAATTTAATCGATTTTAAAAATGCACACTTTAAAAGAAGTAAGACCTAATCAGTTATTAATGATGGTGACATTAGTAACAAAAACTGCATGCAACTTATGCAACCAAACCTTTGTATCTGACCGTCCTTTTAACAATGAAGGGCAATGTCAATTTGATATTGACATTGGAACACCAAAATATCCCACAGAAACTACATTTTCTTAATAAGTTTGTTTATAAATACTAGGGTATCTGGTTAAGAGGATATCCTCCCTCCAAATAATGGACAGTCTAAATATTTGTCTGTCTCCAAAAGAAACACAATACCTATCAGCAAAAAAGATTCACTTCCACTAAATACAATATGCTCTTTTCAAGCTTTGTAATGTCAAATATTTTCCCAAAATATTGCAGCAGTCCACAGTGCTATATACACCACCATTTCTCTCACTACTAAAATGCTGAACTTATCTCACATGGCTCTTTTGACTGTAGATTTGTCAGCAAAAGGAGTTTTTTGTACATGGTTTTGTACATGGTTGAGTGTTTTGTAGTCTGCATGATGTTATGCGGAGTATTATTTCAAATAATGGTAATGCTTTCATCTGTCAGGCCACTGGCTTCATCAATGCCATTGCAGAACTGAAAATGTATTTTCCCAACAATATT
The DNA here is from genome assembly GCA_013396955.1 of Regulus satrapa. NCBI lineage: Eukaryota > Metazoa > Chordata > Aves > Passeriformes > Regulidae > Regulus > Regulus satrapa. The sequence continues at coordinate 142,940 of VWZN01014385.1, forward strand.
CCATAAAATTCTCTGTTTCTGGTACCTAGGATCACTTTCAGCTGTGGAACACTAAAAGATTTGGAAACTGTGGTTTTCTTGCTTAAAGCATAACACTAAAAGTTCTGTCATCCACAGACTGCGATGAATTGTTACAGTCCTTAATATAATGTTATGCCTCATGTCAGGCACTAAAAATTAGACATTTCCTGTTCAGCTGCAAGTGTCACTGATCTGAGTGTATGTGTTCTATCTGTTCAAATTTTAAAAGTTAAATACAAACTAAATGTATATTTTAAAATATATTAAAAAAATTTATAAAGGTTAAAAGTTCTATTTTACTATGGATCTAGATTATCTTACTTGCATTCATTATTAAGAGATAAAACACTTATTAATTTTATTACTCATATGATAAGAAAGTCAGACACATTGGTGCAAGTGAGAGGGGTGTCACAAACATAACTACTTCTTTTTGCTCTTGTACCAAAGCTGAACTCCATCACAATTGGAAGCTCCCTGACAGCAATGAGCAGGGGAGCTTGTTAACAGCCATGACAGTGAGGGAAGGGCCAGAGCAGCACGCCTGGTGAACTGATGGATGTGAGTTGTTCTTCACTGTGAGTTCAGATGCCCTTTGGATACAACAAGCCCCTGTCTGTATTCACTATGTGGTCACAAAGTGTAGGTTGAAGGGAGTGTTTCCAGCAGGGATGCAACCCTCCAAGGAGAGCTAGATTCATGGGTCTCCTATTGTGTACTGTTTACCCCCTCACCTTCTTTAACCTGCTTTGTTGGTCCTGAGTGTAACTTTTCTGAGACTGACAATTTCCCGACTGTGCACAGTTCCTACTGTGATACAGCCGTACTCATTACTCAGGTTACTACTGTTACTACTTCAGCAGCGACCTGGTACTGGATGTGCAGCACTAACTGACACAGGAGACAATCCTGCACCACGTACACTGAGAAAAATGCAACACCAACCAGGTCTTTGATTCTGTTGAAGGAAGGGGTATGTGCTTTACACTGATATTCTGCTCTGATATTCTGGACTCTAATCACTCATTAGCATTCAGGTCTGAGAACAGCTGAATGAAAGACTTTGTCTTCTTTTAACTCTTTTTGCTGCTAACGTGCAGAAATTAAGGTTCTCATATGTATTTTGCGTGGCAGAAGAGATAAGAACCAGCAGATAAAGTTCAAAACGTCAGTAAACGACGTTCAACCTGTCATCCATTTGAGTAAGGGACTTATCAAGAACAGGGAGGAGTGAAGAGCACAGCTGGCTTTCTAGATAATGCTCATAACCTTAGAGGACCTTTCAAAATATATTGCAAACACACCAAAAATTATTTCTTTCTCATTTTTACTTCATTTTAAATTTTGACACAGAGGGGACAGTATCATAACTGACATGTCCTTCTATTTAAGACTGCTACAAAAATGAGTGACTTAGAAAGGTGCAGCCACCACTGGCCTCTGTGTATCCAGAGTTGCCCCCATAGTAAGCCAGTCATAATGGTGTGTCCATAACTTTCTGACTGCAGAGACTGCTCCATTCCCTCTGACAATAATCTCCTGGAACAAAGCAGAAAAAGACAAACCTTGTGTTGCACCTGTCTTTCACTCTTTGGTTGACTTATTCTCTCCAGGGAGCAAGGAGATGGCAACTGTGTTCCCAAGCAAAGGAGGGGGAGAGCCCTCGCCCAACGTTAACTACGTTGGTTGTTACCCAGACCATCTGGTCTCAGGCGCAGGACCTCACAAATACAATTTCAGATGTGAGGAGATGAGTTTTCTGTTGATATCACAATGTGATATATTTCAAAACAGCATTGCAGAACGAGCATATGTGCATGTGTGGCTTAGTGCCACCAATGTTGTATACAATAGTCATACCAAAATCAGCATCAGTATTTGTCAGAGTCAGGTAAGAGTGGTGTCAAGATAACATTTTTTAAAATTTATTTTTTAATGGTTGATTTATCCTTTTGATGGGGATCTGTCCTCCCTATGAGAACAGCTATTTTTGCAAAGATTGCATGGACATTCTGGCTGTATTTGAGACAAGAATTACTACTTGAAAAGGTAAATCTTTGCTTCACTTAGCAGCTCTATTTTAAGTAAATTGGCAGTGTGCTTATCAAAGGTGAGTGCACTGCTGTATTTCCATATCGTAATAGTGCAACTAAAAGACAAGTACACCAGGGAAGTTTACAATATGAAATTGTTCATATCTTAATAATTGTGTAGGGAGTTGCTAAAATACAGATGCTGCTGCATAAAGTTTGAGATCCTCTCTTGATATTGTCTATGTGCCCCCTGTATGCCTTTTGCATATACTACTAAGCTATACAGAATTACAAAAAGAATCAACATTCTAAAGGCTGGGGGGGGGGGGGGGGCAGGATCATTTTTTTCCAGTCAAGCTGACATCTCAGTTTTAAATAGCTCAAACTTTGTTTGAAATCACCAAGGTATGAAACAGTCATCTTGCAAGGAACAAAAATAGCTTAGCACAAACTACCAACAGAGAAAGAGGAGATTCTGTTATAAAATGTTCGCTGTTATATTATTTGGATGTCGACCACTTGTGATCTCAGACTTCTTACTGAACTAGATTTTCAGAAACTTGTGCTGACTCACTACTGGAAAGTGCTAACACCTGCTACACCTTCAACCCAATATTTTACTTACATGGCAACTAATTCTATCTTTATATCAATGGGTGGTTAATTAGATTTCAGTGTTTCAACTCTAGTGAAAATTGTGATAAGTTTTTGGGCTTGCCAGTACAAGAGAGAGATGGATAAACTGCAAACAGCAGATCCACTAGGATTAGGTGACTGACATAAAAACATAAAGGAAGAAATTGGGAAGCCTGGACTTGTGCAATAATGAAGTCTAAGAGGAGATCTAGGTGTCTTTAATGACTAGTGGGAAGTTACCCAAAACAAAGAAAAAACTGACTCCTCAGAGATGCTCAGGTAAAGAAGGAGACACCACAATTACAGGCTACAGCAGGAGAAATTGTGGCTAAAAAAACAACCAAAAAAAGTCCTTCAGTGCTGTGAAGTGACAATAGGAATAGGCTTGTGGAGAGGCTGTGGAACTTCCTCTCCTGGAAATTTCCAACTCATGACTGATCATGGCCCTGAACAACACACTCAGATTTAGTTCTGCTTTGAGCAGGAGGTTGGCTTAGATCTGTGATTCTAATAGATACAAGTGTGAAACGCTTCTTACACTGTCTGCTTCCTACAAATCCTTCATGAGACTTTCAGTATCCTTCATATTTTGTTTATAATGACAAGACATTAAGGCAGTGTATGGATGAGTGCCCTTCTTTACTCCAGCCTAGTCCAAAAAGTTTTCAAAACAGGGTCTACACAGCTGCAAGTTCTCTTCCATCAGATAGCAGCTAAATTGCTCATGCTGTATCACTGCCAAAAAAACCCCAAAAATGGAAGTGTAATGCTGTGTCAAGTAGAAATCTGCTCCAGCCCCCAAAAAAGAAAAAGATAAAAACAGTGGTGGTTCTCTGAGTAGTAGCTGTGCAAAATATGATTCAGGCAGTGAATGTTTTAACCACTTGTTTACATAACACAGTTTGTACAATCTTGCTGTGGCTCAGAAGACAACTCTCAGCAGCCTTACCTTAAGCACACACACTGATATATGTGCACTCATTTCTTACATACACCTATACATATATATATATATGTATATACACCTGTATATATGTGCATACAAATATCTGTTGGTATCATGAGGTACACATGCAGAAATGCACATAAAGAAATGCAGTCTGAGAGTAGATTCTTGTGATATTGAGCTTTGCAAAGTATCTGGAAATGGCAAGCTGAATTCCTTCTTTTTCACCAAAATAATTCCCTTCCACCACATTCCTGGAAAATCACCTTTTCTGAAATTTTAGAGTCTCATAAATACACATCATAGTCTTTTGACAGTAAAAATTAACCTTTTCAGGAATTGTCTACTCATGACACAAGCCAAATGTGGGAATTTCAGTTGATGGTAGGACATGTGAATGTGACATGTGACACTCTAGCCTGTGAATAATGTCCTGTATGTGAGTGATTTTAATTACATCACTCTCTCCATGAAAAACGTGCAATTTGGCCCTATGATGAACTCCTTTCAGTTTCCCATCACTGAGTGTGCTTTGGGCATTTTTACATTGTAAACAGTATGAATCCTAAGCCTCATTAATTTTTTTATTAGTCCTGTAGCTTTTATGCATTTGAAACCCTTGAGTGGGTGTGAAAAGACAGTTTTTGAGGAGGCTGTGCAGCTCTCCCTGATTTTACAGCTAGAAGTGTGTCTGATCCACAAGAAAGCCTGCTGCCTTTCTTTTGACATGGTCTGTGGAGCATGATAGGTATTCTAGACTCCTAAAAATTAAAATTACTTTTAGGAATCCATCAGTCTCTGGTGTCTTGCCTGCTTTTTTCCTGGGAATAGAGAATAGGATCTCCAAAACATTTTTTCCAAGGTTTTCCAAGTAATGTCTGATTTGTCACATTTTTCCTTGCACAGACATTTTGAACCACTGGATTTTAAAATTTTTATTTACATGTCTTAAATTTGCTTATAGCACATTTGCTGCATATTCATAAACTCTTGTCTACATTTGAAAAAAAAATCAAATTGTGATGTGATTATTGTTTTCTAGTGGCAGCCTGCAATGGAGTGTTGTGTAAGAACAAGCCACAGCATATACAGCACTCAGGCCCCCAATACACATTTAGACTGTGCTACTTTCAAGCTAATGCTCTGAAATATGAATGTGTCATCATAACACTATCTTTTGCTGGAATGGCATGAGGGCCAAGAAATAAATCTCACTCTTGAACTGCAGGCACACAGAAGGGTCACACAGGATCCTGGGCCACCTCAGTCCACCCAGTGCAGGTGCACAGCCTGCAGCTCACTGCTGAGAAAACTTTTCTCCTCCTTTCTACCAACCTTTTGCATGCCAGACAGCAAAGTCTGTGTCCAGTTTCACAGAGGAACTAATGCAACACTCAGCCAACACTCAGTGGGGAAAAATCCCTCTCTTTCAGCTCAGACGAAGAACAGATGACCCTTGCTGGTCTGTATAAAACAAATTTCTATTTTGATTTATCCACAGTCTCTGGGCTGCTTCCCTGCTTGGTGGAACACCACTCCGCAGGACGGGAATGCTTTCTTTTAATATACTGGTATCTCTATCTCAAAGTGCATCTGTCAGCAACCGTGGTGAACTCTCCCCTAGTTTCACAAGCCCTATGTGTCTCATGAGTTTTCTGCAAAAGACTAAGAAAAGATGAAGTGGAGCATAAAGGGAGAGGCTGTCAAAATTTAAGGAACAGCAGGTGTGATCTCTTCAATGACTAGCAGAAACTTCCTTGAGGTTTGCACAAAGCTGATAGTGCTCCCACAGCAAAAATTCATCACTAGGTACAGCTGATGACTTCAGCACAGGACAGCTGGAGTGGGGGAAATTAAAGGAAGAGTTTTCTTTCATCTGGATCCAAGAATCTGTGATTAATGCTTGCCTGTGTACTGGAAAAAAAAAAAAAAAAAAAAAAAAANAAGGAAAAAATACTAAACACTTGTATATTCATGACATTCTAGAGTACTTTCGAGAGTACTGCAGAATCAGGAAGAAAATTAAAATTAAAATCTTCATCTATGTAACACACACTATTTATCAGCAGCAGCCATGAAGTGGATGGTGAATTTCCAGACGGTTATAAAGTATGTGCCATAAACCAATTACCTAGAGTAGATAGCAGGTGCTGTTTCCTTTTTCTCCAAGACAGCTTTTGAGCTCAAGAAGAGCCCAGAAGGAGCTGCAGACTATCAGACTTGCCCAGCATGGAATGGGGAAGGTATTTGGGTGTTTGGATAAGCTTTCAGTAGTACCAGTTCAAGGGTACATAGTATTGGTTCAAGCTAAGAATTCTCTAAAGCTAACCAGCTGAAGCCCTCAGAGAATAGTCTTCAGTGAAGCAGCTTGCTGTACGTTCATCAGAAAACACAGATCTGGCTGCTGGCAAGGTGTTATTGAGACTGGAGTCTGTTTTCTTGGTCCCTCTACTGTAACCAGCACACTAAATGGTACAGTTCAGAGTATCACTAAGAAAGAAATATAGAAGGCTTTTCTTTGTTGCTCACTAAATTCCAGTAATGAAGTTAAGATGAAATTTGTTCACAGGGATTCCACAAAAATGAAACTATTTATTACTGAATAGAGGCAGATTATTGGATGGAACAAATACAGGCTGGAAAAACAAAGAAACTATTTTCCTGGGAAATATTCTTTGATGTGATCATACTATCATGAGAAATGTGCTATAGTACTGACAACCAAAGGGAAATTTTCATAAAGCTGCAACAGTAAATCCTGTTATTGTCAGATTGCTAAAGATGCCTATGAGACTACTTTTTTATAGCCATGAAACTGTTAATCACTCAGTGATTAAAAACTTAAGACAGTAGTTTCAGGTGAATTTGAATTGCTTCTGAGCCTCTTTTCAGTCCTCAGTGTTCCTAGAGTTCAATGAGCCATGCACATTAATTGCTCTCTAATTTTAATGTAGCCCAACCCATTAAAACCTGGCATTGCATTTATTCAGTCAGCAAGTCATGACTCCTTGCAAACAGAGCGTAGCACACGTAGGACTTCAATGCCACAGTTAACTCTCCATCTGCACAGCTGTAAGTAGGTAGTGTTCAAATGTCTTGTTAGAGACCACTAACCTGTTCTACAGGTACATGTATGTTTCTCTTTCTGGACTGTCAGTGATTCTTGCTCCTCCACAGCTAAGTCAGCAAGAGCATCTCAGTGATACAGAATTAACCCCAGCCAGGGCTGACAAAAATCAGCTTTGATGTAACTTGTTTTAATTGGATACTTTATCTTTCAGTGATGTATTATCTCTTTGTATTTTTAGCCTGGTTACTTAGAAAGCATCCACAACCACTAGAACAGGGCTAGAATTCTTTTTGCACTAGAAACACGTATGGTTCATGCAGATGGGATTATTATCACTACAAAACTTTGAGGCACCTCCCAGTGACTTGGATGAGTCTTCCAATACATAGCCAGAGGAAATGAAGCCTTTTTTGTTGCTGTTTCTTTGTACTCAGGACCTTCATCTTAATCTTCAAAGGCCTCCATTAATTCAATCTGAACTTCATAAAGAACACCTCTCCCCTGTCTCTGTGAGGTTTATTTGTAACAGCTCTACTCTCTAGAAATGCCAAACCCACTGACCTTAGGCATATAACAGATGAAAGCAGAAAACAACCTATAGGTGTCAAATTCAGACACTGCACAAACGGAGAAACCAGGTAAATTTTGTATGTGGATGTTATAAATATTTATATGTGTCTCCTCAGCCTGTGTTTATACATACTGTAAAATGCAGGATTCTTCAATTTGTAGAAAAGGAAATGAAATTAAATGAAGCAAAAAGTTAATGTTTAAAAAAACACTGAGTAAAAGAATGAAGTGAGATGTACTACAATGAGATGACACATTCATTTGCATTATGCATGAGTTGCTATCACACCACCTCTGCCATAAGAGTACTATAAGCACAGCTAATAAAATAAAGCCAAATTATTTGTATAGTGTAAGTTTTTTGCAGCTTTTCTACAGGCGTGGTAGCATGGACGATGATGTAAATTCTTCTATTCTTTTTTCTTTCTTTCTTCTTACAACTTTATTCTTTTTGACTTGCGTCTGCCTTTACAACATTCACTTTTGTCTGGAGGTGTGTTAATACATCTCTTCTGTCATCAGATAACATGCTAATGCCATTATATTATCCATTTGAAAGTTGAAACCAAGGGAAGACTGGTAAAAAAAGATCCTCCTTACAGGGGAACAAGTACACTAAAATCTTGCTAGCTAATATAAGGCCTAATGATAAGAAAAAAACAGCAAAGTCACACAAAGAGGTTAGTTTACAACCAAGGAAGACTCATTCCCTTTCCCATAGTGCTGAAGGAATTTCATGGCAATGGTGAGTGGCATCCCGGCCTGTATCAGCAATAGTGTGGCCAGCAGGAGCAGCAGCAGCACTGGGCACTGGTGAGGCTGCACCTTGAGTGCTGTGTCCAGTTCTGGCCCCTCAGTTTAGGAAGGATGTTTAAGATGCCTGAATTCATGCAGAGAAGGGCAACAAGGCTGGTGAGGGGCTTGGAATACAGGTCCTATGAGGAACGACTGAGGGAGCTGGAGTTGTTTAGCCTGGAGATAAGGAGACCCAGTGGTGACCTTATCACTCTCTAGAACTTCCTGGAAGATGGGTGTAGTCAGGTGGAGCTTGGTGTCTTTCTCCAGACAGCAACTGACAGAAAGAGAGGACACAGTCCTGAGCTGAGCCAAGGGAAATATAGGTTGGATATTAGGAAAAAGTTTTTTACAGAACGAGTATCAAGTATTGGAATTGTCTACCTGGGCAGGTGGTGGAGTCACCATCCCTGGATGTGTTTTTAAAAGACTGTAAATGGCACTCAGTGCCATGGTTTAGTTGAGGTGTCAGGGCATGGGTTGTACTCGATGATCTTAAAGGTCCCTTCCAACCTAGTGATTCTGTGATTCTCAAGGCACACTCACCTGCTGCTTTTTGCTTCTTGAATGACATCTTTACTCCTCTGTCACCAGTTATTTCTGCGCAGGCTCTGCTTTAAAATCGAATGGATGAGTAAAGTTCCTTTCCCCAAGGGAATCAGCAGTCAGTTCAGGTACCATCCAGTCTCATCTGAGAGGGATGAGTTACAGAAGCAGATGCACCAGTAAGGACCTCTTTCCCCAGGTGATATCAGGAAAGCCCACACTGCACCAGGAAAGGTTCACATTACTTCCCAGCCACAGCATGGGTCCCTCCTTTTCCCTGCTCCTGCAGTTGATGTGCTTTTGCTTTTCAAACAAGGTTTCCAGGAGATATTGAACTAATGTCCAGTTCTCCAACTGAGATAATTGGAATGTATCTCTTCACACCAGCCTCCCAAGAAAAATCTGAGAGCAGACTGTTTTCTTCTTTGTATTTCCATCAAATTTTGTACATTTTTGTGCAGCCTTTCTGAAAAAAGAAACTAATTTCTGAGAACTTGTTTTCCTTGTTACAAGGCCTTCTGCTTTAGGTAGGGTATGCTGATTGTTTTTCTTTCCTTCTCCAGTCTGATGAGAGAGCAGCTTTGCTTTAGCCCTCAAATATAGACAATTCAATTTGATTTCTAAACACAGGGCAGAGCAAAGTGACTTATACAGAAACTGAGCTGGTTTTAAATTTGGTGTTTTTCATCCAAAAAAAAAAATAAAATTAACAAGTAAGGCTTTGAACACAAAGCCTAGACCATTGCATGATGATATACCCAGAAGGTTTTTCAGGCAAGGGCTGCATAATGCAATGCTTCAGAAAATCAATACCTATACTTTATACAGTTCTAAAAGTATCCTGTTTACTTTTACAGTGATAACACAATTTTGTCTGGAAAATAAACCTGATACTGAGCATTAAAGTTTAATAGATAAGCCAACCCAGATTTTTCCCCTGCTTTGTCCTTCGCTGTTCTTCAAGTAGTTAAAAAGGCATCACACTCTACAGCTTAAAATGCACCTATTTCATTTTATCTAACAAAAAAGGGAAAGCATTTCATCTGAGAGGTAAATCTAAAAGCTGCAGCGAATGTATTTAAGATACAACAAAATAGAAAGCATATGTATGAAATAGATTGGGTGAAACCTTAACTCCACTAAATCCTATGGCAAAATCCCCACTGACTTCATAGAGCCAAGAGTTTATCTTTCAATCACAGCATGAACACAACTGATGCTGCACAACCCTTAGAGGAGGACAAAATACTAAAATCTCAATATTCAAGACAGAGTCAAGTTTAGATTCAGTTGAACTCTGAGCTGACATCCAGCACATGGTTTATTCAGCAGAGGAAAATTATAGATGTGAAAGAATTTTAAATGTGGTGTGAAGAGCAGTCAAATGTAGCCTCTTTTCAAATCAAAATGCCAGTCTTTAATTTGGTGCACAAAAAAAACCAAACAAACTTCTCTATAATTTTCACAGACTATAATAGTTGAAGGGTGACCTTCTAGACTGGTCAGCAGTAATCTTCTGAAATACTTACCATGCCATAAGGATAGCAACAGTAGGAATGGGAGAAAGGTGACAGGATAGGGAAATAGCCTTGTACATGTTCAGGCAAAAAGCAGCAAGGAAGATCAGAGTTCATTTTGGACAATCCTAGAGAATCCAAATGTGTTTTCTCCCATTATGCTACAGTTCTTGATGTTGCAGTTTTTAATATGACAGAAATAACAGAAAAAAATAGTTGTCTTATATGCTTTCTACCTCAACAGATTATAGATGAAAGTAAATTCTCTTGATGAAAAGTGGCCTGGGCATAATATGGAGCTTAAAGAATAGGTAAATATGCAAGTCTTTAAGAGCAGCAAATGCTTTACAGTTCTAAGTGATATAAATGACAAAGGTCTATTAACTTTGATATAGTGGCCTGCAGTCTTGAATAAGTATTTAACTGCTGTCTGAAGGAGATCTGATGGCATCTGGAATATCAGTCCCTCACTTTCTCCTCTGGAGAACACTGACCTTTTGAGCACTCTGGTAATGAAAAGGAGAAAGCTGCCTAGATATTGATAAACATTATCTAGAAGATTACTTTCTTAAATTAAAAATGGCTTCCCAGTGGAAAGAAGTTTTGTGCAAAAATGAGGCTTTGGTTAAGGTAATTTATTTGTACCCTTAATTTCATGGCACAGTTTCTACTACTTATACCTCTCCAAGAGAACACTGAGATTTGAAGTGACACTTAAAAATGATGCTGTGAGAAAAGTCAGTTGCTTTTCTATAGCTATATCACAAAAAGTAGTGAAAGTTGGTTTATTTGGAACTGAGTAGAATGGAAATAATACTGAGGTTTCAAAACTATTTTCAGCTCCCAGTAAGTGCAACATCACAGGCCAGTGAGGGCATGCTCATTGAGGCCTGATCCTCATGACTTAATAATACACCTATTAACTGCAAGCACATAACAAATTTTACTGCAATCATAGTTAGAATCAAACCTGTGCCTTGCTGCTTGGTGTTCAAGAGCCTGAGGCCAGCTGCATCATCAGCATGGCTTTTGAAATATTCTTGGAGGAGCCATGGGAGCAGAGGCTCACACCCAAGGTGCCTGAATGTCAGACAAGGTCTTTGAGCAGGATGGAAGGTGCTGGCTGTATTTCAGCACAAAGAGAAAGAGGAGAACCATGCCCACAGCACTTACCTGAGAGTAAGGCACTGGGGGCACAGAGTAGAATTACATGGATCTATACATAATGAAACAGCAAGAAACAGCAAAGAGATTTCTTCAGTGTTGGAATGAACCTTCAGGTTTAATGTTCCTGGGTTTTGAAATCACCCTGACCTTAGTGTTTAAGAAAACAGTTGGCCTAAGGAAATATAGTTTTGCCAAAAGTAGTATTTTCTTAATCTTTTCTGTAAAATTGACAGCACTATTTTAAAGTACTTATTAAATATCAGTAAACACCAATGAAAATCTATTTTACCTGAGGAGTTAAATATTAGTTTTCTACTAAAGACAGTTCCATATCCTTCAGGATTTAAGAAAAGAAAAAAAAAATTGTACTGATCGTCAACACAATTGCGAAACATTTATTTGCATATTTAAAGATAAAAATGGATACAAATGCTTGTGGTGTTGGGGACTTAAAATATGCTAACAGAAAAATTAGGACATGGGGAGGTTTGGATTTAATTCTATGAAAGTGGAGAGCATTTCATAGCATGTTTCCAAGGCCAACTTTTGAAGCAATTTCCAGGAGTCAACCCTTTTGTTCTTTTTAATTTTTCTTAAATGAAATGGGCTACCCTTCTCTTTCAACACTCTAATTATCATTAGTCTCAGAAATCACTTTGCAATTCATGAAAGGCTGAATTCTTCATGTTGACTAAGCAAACCCTAATAAAAACAAACCCTTATTTCAAACTCATTCCATGGTAATTAATAGCCTAATTATATCTGTTTATTATCTGACATGCATCTGTAACAGGCAAGGTTCTGTTCTCATTGTTGCTCAAACTTGCACGTTGGAAATTCAACAGTCAGCGTGTGCCTACAGTAAATTAAAAGCAATCTGCAGTACCTATTTTATAGCCTTCTGTCTGAAGCAGCTGAAAGAAATAGACATGGTCTTTGTTTAGACTTTGGATAGATTGAAAGCTCACTGGGTTTCTCAGACCATTTACATTTCATTACCATTTACAGATCAAAACGTTAAAGCAGAAGAGGAGGAGCATCTTCCTGCCAGAACACAGCTCAGAGTTTGCCTGCAGCAGTGGCAAAATATTCAGTAGGTGTTTTCATGAATGGTCATGAAAAGAGAGGGACAATTATCCTACAGTTTCTCCTGAGTAACTGAATAATCCTCCAGGGATGCCATGTCTCAGTAATCCTGCAGTGCATGAGTCAGCTTCAGTGTGTGGGAGAGTTTTCTTTTTTACAGCTCACTATAGAATATTTGGAAATTTGTAACATTTTCAGAATTACAAATGTAAACTCCGGTAAGTTTGGGGTTTTTTAATAAGTTTTCCGTCACTACTGATGGACCCTTCTGTAGTAGTTAGAGGCTTAAAAGATATACACACTATAAATATGAACATGGCATTATAAAGTCCATTGGGAATGGAAAGGGGAAATATAATTACTGCATCTGTTCTGTACTGGGAGGGCAGAAAAAATGAATTTGAAGACTGCAATGGAGTCTACTTAGCTTCTATAGCTTTCCTCAAGTGTATGATGTAAACACAGTCCCTGAAACTACACTGAGGTTTAAGAGCAAAGTAGTATGGATGTAACTGACCTTCCAGATCCTTGTCTTTTCTCTGGTGTTCTAAGCAGTCACAGAGACATGAATCATTGTGCCCAAGGAACCCAACAGGGTGTTTTACCCACAGCAGTACTGCCTTAAGGTCACATGTGAAGAAAATGGAACAAAAAATAGATATCTGAATTATCCTCTATATATCAGCTAATCTGTGGCAAATCTGGACATTAAACTTTGACCTTCTGAATCCTCATCCTCTGCTTATCAACCAAGGCATTTTCCATATAACCTGTCCTCTGGTGCATAGAGTCTGCTAACTGCTCACCTGTACCAGAGGAGCTATGGGAAATGCTCCAGGAACAGTGACAGAGCGATATACTTGCTTCTTAGTGTGTACTGTCTGATTATCTATCCTGATGACTAGCTATAATTCCAGGAGGATATGTATCTTCAGCTCCTTATGTTTGCATCCTCAGCCATATTACATTGGTGTGCAATTGATGCATTAAGGCATTCTGTCCATCACTGAATTATGCATGCAGTCAGATATCTGATAGCTATACACAGATATGGGCTGAATTGCAATGGAAAGATGCCTTTCTGTATACAGTTAGGGATGACTTTATTACTTCTATGCACACTGGGGAAAAAAAGGACTTTCAGAAGGAAACAGAATTTTTTTTTCTGGAAAATTGAATTATGTTAAATCAGAATGAGTGTTGCGAAAAGCTATGAGAAATTATCTAGAAAGCTATTCCACTCTCTGTTTATCACTTCCCTTCTGGTCTATCTTTTATAGGACTCAAACATGTGAACCACTTGAGACCTACAAATAGTATATCCTCACATTAAGCAGATTAGCTCACACTCTTCCCAGCTCTTAAAAAATTTATTTTAATGCATCTTGCAAAACTTTCCTCTCTGTAAAAGCAGTATTTTAGATTTTGAAGACATATCCATCCACGTTTTTGTGTCAGATCCAGAATTCTATGAAGCAGTAACAGGAAAGGCTTGAGGTTTCCTTAGTTCAGAACCAAATAGGAGTTATCTGTGTTTTACTTACTAGGCCTGTACAATCTTTTCTGCATTCTCTGCTGTTTGCCTCTGTCATGATTTGAAATATGCCACAGGAATACAGCATACTCAGGCCAAGTATCAAATTAAAACCATTTATTGTACCAGTGTCACTGAGAATGACACCTTGAAAAGAAACTAAATCTGTTCATTTCTAAACCTGTTTATGCTGTTTAGGCAGCAGCATGGCAGTGAATTTCCTGGATGGTTAAGGTTTTGGACTAAAATTTTGGAAAATCAGATTCTGCTGAAAATTAAAATTGTCTTGTGGGAGTTATGTTCCTAACAGCAATAGTAAGGTTTTTATAGGCAATTCTAGGCTTTGATCTTTAAATCTTCCCCATAACTCTCTCCTCGCCACTGTTGATTTTTCAAAGCAGCTATGGAATTCTAAGATAATATATTGAAAATGAGGGAAAGGCAGATTTCTTACTGAGAAGTGAATGTAGTAAATATTACTATATTTCAATGTTTCCCCATTAGCTGATCAGAATTGAAAGAAATGCAGCTTATCAAAAACATCCCATGGGCACAAACTGAGACTTCTACAAGCTATATTCTTTCTTTGGGCTACAGAGTGATCTGACTGAGGCTAGACTCAGCATATCAGCAGCATATCAGCTGCTGAACTAGGTCAGATCATTAGGTGCTGGTCCCAGGAGTTTCACTGAAGATACTGTTGTTTGCTATAATTTCTTAAAGCTCAGTGTTTTGTGTGTGGAATATCATGTTTGATGATACTCAGGATTCATAACATTTTACTCACATGGGTAATCCTTTCTTTTTTCTTTAGCAGTTGAGGAATCAGGAAGTTACATAAAGGTAAAACAGTGTTGCAATATAAATCATAACATATAATGGGCTTCCATAAATAGTTTTACCTATCAGATATTGCACGTGGCTGTTGTTGTGTAGTCTGGAGCTTCTGCAACACACCTCAGTATCTTTTCACTGGGTTTGTTCCTCATTCCAGAACACTCAATTCTTCCTGCTTTGAGCCTGAGATCAAAGTATGACCCATTTCATGGTTTGGGTTTCAGTCTGCCATCCATGCTTGCATTCCTACCTCCCTGTTTGACCATGTATCATAAGTGTTGTCACCCAGACACAGATATAAATGGTCACCTGGGTATAGCAAATGTCTTTCTGGCATAACCACTGAATTCAAATTTGTGGACAAGATTTCATATTTCTTTCTCCCTCATTCTGCTGAGTTTCGTTTGGAGCAGGAGTGGTATGAACAGTGCAGGCCAGTCAGGGAACAATATGCAAAGAATAAAATTCTCCTTAACAGAACAGTTAATAAACCTTTGACTTTTTTTCTTTAAATTATCTGTTCATTCACATCAGGGTTCACGTTTATTCCAAGTTTGTTTTTGGTTTTTTTCTTGATTAATTTTACACTGTGAAAGTAAAGGGTGAGATACCACTCAGGTCCATGTGTTATACCAGGCTGTTACAGAGAACAAACCATTTTTCACACAACAGCAACATATTTTTCAGACTTCCTTAAGCTTTATTTTCAATTCTGTTGTTTCATTTCTGTAACAAGAGGACTATATCCTAGAATGCCACAGGGGTATAGCAAGAAGATTTTTATTAAATCATAGTGATGTATATGCGCAAAACAAAATTCTGCCAGAAGGTAAATCCCATGTTTAAAGCCTACAGTATATTATTAGAGTTGCAGTACACATGAGCTAGGGAAAATCTACCAAACCATGTAAAAATATCTTGCAGAACAACTGATTGCAAAGCATTCCTTCCACTTTCAGGAAGAAATTTTAATGGTTGACTTTTAACTGAACAATGGGTTTGATTTTCAAATACATCACTTCCATTGGTTAGCAGTAAGGGGGCCTCATGAACCCTAGAGCCTGGCTCCTACCAATAGGTAAAAAAATAGCAACAGGATTTCTGTGTACTATACTTTTAATTGCCATGGGCTCCTCCTATTTCTAGACAGCCATTATTTATTGAGTTGAGAGGTAAATTATTATAGAGGCATGAAAACACACTTTACATGGGAGAGGGGGTTTAATAAGATTTTAATTCTTTTGTTGTCTCTCTTTCTCTTTGTTTCTGCCAGAAAATATAGGTAATTCAGGCAATTTTCAGACCATGCACTTTTGTTCCTCTTCTTGAATACCTAGCTTTTCTAGGTCAGCTGAGAGACATTTCAAATGTTACAATTTTAACCTCCCCCCCCCCAAAAAAAAACAAAAAAACAAACCTTTTTGCATTAGAAAATAATATAATTTTATTATTTTAATTCTTGAATTTATCCCTTTTATGCTGTGTTTTTTATAATAGAACCCTGCAAGTGAAAAAATGGGAGACTAAAGCAGATACAACAATTTCTATGAATTCTTGAAATTGAAGTATTGAAGGTACAGATTCCTTCCAACTGAAGGAATACAAAGTGGATATATGTTCATGGTGACTAATTCTATATTACAGCAGATTCTGGATGCAGAAATGGGTTCTTTCTGAAATCTGAGATCTGAGTTATTGAAGGTCTAAACTTTTTCTCTTTTTTTTAAGAATTTTCCATTTGGGAAGATGGCTAACAATCTCCTGTGGGACTGTATATTACAGTAATTTTCTTTAGCTTACTCAAAGTAGGAGGACAGAAGCTGATGTCTCTGGTATTAATGAATAAACTTCCTTTATAAATAAGTAAACTGGAAAAATCTGTGTATTCATTCAGCATTAAATAAAAGTTTTGCAACAATAGCAGTTACTCCTTGATTTTTAAAACACTTTATGCTGAGTAATTTACAGCACAGTGGGACTTTACATTCTTAAGAGAGAAGAGCAGGTTTGTTCTAGAAAGAAAGATTAAATATATTTACACTAGTTTCTCCTCTTCCTTAGACTATAAAATTAAATTATTAACACTTTTATTTACAGGCTAATCAATGAAATTATACAATCAGTACCAAGATGCTATTCAGAGAAAGGCAAGATCTTAGTTACAGGATACCACAAAAAGAAAAAAAAAAAAAAAGTAGTATGCATATAGACTAAGAATGAGTAAAAAAAGATCTCACAGTGTAGCCAAGTCGTCAAATTTTACTCTGGGTTGCATTCACACAGGAGCTGACAAAGATGTGGGAGGTAATTATTCCTTCTACTTGATCCCAGTAAGATGAAAAACATTTTTTCCCTTCCGTTGCTATAAAATGTTATTGTAAAGCAGATGATGATAAGTAATTCTTCAGGGCCAATGGGATAAGAACAAACATAAATTAGCTTAAATTATACCAAAATTATCTCACTGGATATAAGAGAAGACTTCTTTTTGGCTGTTAAAATACTGAAATTGTGCTCCTATGGAAGTTGTGAAGTATCCTTTGCTGGATAGATGAATAGGTTTTTAGGATGAATTAGACAAAAAGCTCAAAATTACCTTAGTGTAGGCCATTGACCAGCTACATTCCAAAGGACTGGAGCACATGGTTTTCCAAGGTTCTGCATTTCTACTCATCTATGAATCTTATTGCATTTACCACCAGCTGGATCTCTTTGATGGGAGGTTGCACTTCCCATTGCATGCATTTTTCTTGCTGTACAAACTTCATGATTGCAATATTGCGAGTGTATAGGGATTCAGTGAACTTCCCGTTATTTGGGTAATCTTCTCACTGTTGCATTTCTGGAGACAAAGTTTCAGAGTCCCTCTCTAATTGAATGCAACAAGTCTGAAAAGTTAAAGCCAAAGTAAGCAGCAACCTAGAGCCTTAATGAGCAGAGCAACACCTGACTCTTCCATGACTCCTGGCTGTGCTCCTATTGACAAAACCAGCAGCTCTCTGCTGCCAGATATCCCATCTCTTCCTTTGGCAGCAGGATCGAAGGAAAAAAAAACCAAAAACAAACAAACAAAAAAAAACAAACCAAAAAACCAAAAAAATAACCAAAACAACCCTGTGCTATATTCAGAATTTCTCTTGTAATACAATTGTGACAGAGTATGAAACTGCTAGTTAAAGACTCAAGTCATGTGGGGAAAGGTTCTTGGAAGAGTCAATGTTTCTTTAGATATTACCGGGCTACAGTGGTCTCCTTCTGGTACCTTTTGCCATGGTCAGAGGGGGGTCTGCAGGGCCTCCTACCAGGCTGCCTCACACTGCAAGGGAGCGACAGCCCCACACATCTGCCCTATCTCAGAACATCTGCCTTATTCTGGAGGTGCAGGCGCTGACAACTCAGAGCAATCTGTGGTAGTTCCAGGGAGAGGTGACACCAGGGATGCTCTCCCTTGCACACAGTCCCTGGCATGTCACTGCAATGCTGAGCATAGGAAAGCTTAAGGACTTAGGTCCCTCAGTCTGAAAAGCACAAAAGAAATTAACTGGAACTTTGGCTTTAGCAATCTTTGCTAGTGAAGTATTAAAAATGCAACACTTCATTTTATTTTAGAGTTGCCCAAGTCTCCAGTCACTTGTGCTCTCATTAGCAGAATCTCTAAAGTTTTACTTTAAGTATGTTGGGAATGCCTTAGTTTTATCAATACTCCGTTCTAAGGAGCCAGATGATGTATAGCTCACTCAAGCTCTTTCTATCTCTCTTGCTCAACTCCAAAGCATTTTAGACCATATTAGAAAAGAGACTGCACAAAATATAGAGGCTGCTGGTAGTTACAGTACCTCAGATCTATGACCTTAGGTCCTTTAACAGTTTAAGCATTCACAGAAGGGGGAACAAGGTGCACAGTACCTTTTCTAGGAGAGTACCTGGTAGTAGACTGGAGGGCAGTCTGCTTCCTTTTTCCAGGGAATAATTAAATATTTATTAGGTCAAAGGAAAGAAAGAGGAGTAATATGAGAACACCAAGGGCTAAGCCATAGGCTTCTTGTGGAAGAGAGTATTTATTTTCAAATATTTAAATTTTGAATTAGAAGAGAGTGCAGAAAGTGAGATTCTTCTCATTTCCCAGATGAGAATCATAAGAAAACAGTGAGCTATAGTGATATGTTCACTCATATCTTTTTTTCTAGGGCATAGTGAATATTTAATACCTCTACAAGAATGGATATAGCTTCCACAACAGTGACTGAAAAGAATCTTTTCCACCTGAGTACTACTGGCAAAGTAATTTGGGCGTTGAAAACATAGATTCAACCTCCTACAGCACAGGAATGAATCTATTCTGGTTGTATTTTTTGTATAAATACCCAGCTAAGTCCACCATTGGAACAGAGCCACTGTTTAGGCCATACTTAGTGAGAAGGTCTGGCAGAAGGGACTCACATCTAGATAAAATCTGGTAGTTTGAAACCAATACTGGAGTAGGGGACTCCACACAGGCTAGAGATGTGATCTAAATATCACCAGTTTCTGTTGGTTAACATGTGCTACCTGCCCAGCTTGCTAGATTTGGGTATATCATATGTCTAGAGCCTATATTTTTCCATGTATTTCACATGAAGCAATGCATGGAGTTATCTACCCAGCTCAGGGCTGAGGTATCCTGACACCTGGGCTTTTAACAGTGAGTGAAAGCTTCCTTGTAAACCTAGATCTGGATTTTGCATTTTCAGTCTGCACTGCATATGGCTGTATGTCAGGAAGGAAAGACAGAATAATTGCTGTTATTTTATACTGTTGCTAAGAAGTCAAGTTTTCTGGACATCTTCCAGAGGCGAGTGTTAACTCAGTTGCCAAGAAAACTCTGGTTCTTGCACATACGGGTTTTCCTGTTGTGATTCATGGAGTTGCTGTTTCAATGGATGCAGCTGTCATGAGAGATTGTGGTCAGGCTTGCACTGCCCTTCAGGTAACACAAATCTATGGGAGCTGGTATTTAAAATCCATGAAAATAGGGGTTAGGCACCAATGAAGTTCCAGGTGAGCCCTCTCAGTGGATGTTGTATGCAGTTGAATGGTTAACCATTCAAGGTGGCGACTTCAGGTTTATATATAGAAGACTTTTCTCAACAGTTGCAAAATGGTGTGGCCACAAATGGACCACAAGTCCACATGGGAGGTGACTCTGCAATCATGCACATGAAATGAACTCTTTCTTCGCCATGAGTCTTTGAGTATTTAAACAAACCGCTAGACAATTCCACTGTTTATTCAGCTTTTCAGGAGAAGAGAGAAACAGTTCCTTGTAAAAACTAAAAAAAAAAAAAAAAAAAAAAAAAAAAAAAAAAAAAAGCCTAAAAAAATTAAATAATAGATTTTTTTTAAGACTCTTTGAGAAAATGAACTTGAACAAAACATTTCCACTCCTCAAAACTGTGAGTGATTGAGTGATTCAGTTCCATATGAAGATATTGTATCAAAGAAAAGGATATTATCTTTAACTGCTCCTCCACCATGCCATTTCCGACTCCTCTCCTGAGTTTGAGAGCCAGTCGGCATCAGCAGGGTGAATCATCCGTGCTGCACACAGCCCTGCTTGGCAGACTGCAAACAGCCATCTCCTGGGACTCTGCTCCAGTTCGCACGTATGTCCCCACTGGAGGCCCTAGCTAAAATAAGGAACACCACATCTGCAATGTGCATTTATGCTGCTTCCTGACAGAATAAGTGTAGACAGACATAAAATAACCTTTGTGAGGTGGAAGGCAGGATGTTTGAGGAATGGGGATATCTGAATAATCTTTAAAACTTTCTGAAGTCTGGTAAAGAGCATGAGGTAAAAGTGTGGTCAGCGGAGGAGTTTATTTGGAAACTTGTTGGACTCTTTGCAGGAAGCACAAAAGAGTGTATATCTTTGGAGTCAAAGGTTATTTATATTGAAGTTGAACCCTCTCTAGCAGTATTTATTCCTCACTTCTAATTTGGGTAGTTTACTCAGTTCTCATGTTTGTCAAATAAGAAAGTTGTCCACACTTCACTTTTTATTATTCAGTTGTTTGCAGAGTCGCTAACCTTTCATTGTTTATTTGTTAAGGATATAGAATGTATCCCAGGACTAGAAGCTGACATTCTAGGAGCTTTATAGTATAAAATATGCCAGCTACTGAGTGAGGTAACTGTAGTGGAAAATATGTTTTCTAAGAGGCTGAGGAGCAGTGTGTGGCTAAATCTGGCAAAGAAGTGAATGCTTGCATTTTCTATTGATGTCAGCTCTCAGGACATCATCTTGTAAATGGGAAGCTGACTGAAGAAGTGCTGCATTCTGACAGTGAGTGGGTAGATTTAAAATAGATTAAGAATTAGTGACATAAGGAAACACATAGCCTGATAGGATGATGTTTTTAATGCATCTTGATACTTTGTCCTGCATTCAGCTACTCTAATGAGTGCATTGGTTGTTTTTGCAACATTTATAACAAAAAAGCTCTGCTTCATCAATCCTACAATCCAGAATTCTTTTAATTTAATCTACCTGCTGTTAGGCAGGTAATTTTGAGGGGCTTTTTCCCTTTAAAAGTCCTAACAAATGGACAATCAATGCAAGCCCATCTCTAATCTCTTCGTGACTGAGAATATCAGCCTTCCTATACCTAAAAGGTATGTGATGGCAGGAAAGGGGGGGATGACTTCAAACTGAAAGAGAGTGGGTTTAGGTTAGATATTAGGAAGAAATTCTTTACTGTGGAGTAGTGAGGCACTGGAACAGGGTACCCAGAGAAGGTGTAGGAGCTCTCTCCCTGGGAGTGTTCAACACCAGGTTGGATGTGGTCCTGAGTAACCTGGTCTAGAGGAAGGTACCTGTGACTATGACAGGAGGGTTGGAACTGGGTGATTTTAAGGTCTCTCTCAACCCAAACTATTCTTTGATTCTATGATTCCCTGATCTAGAGAGATGGAATGATAGTAATTCTGTTGCTTCCAACGGTGTCTTGCTGAATCAGTCTGTTCTCTTCTTGACATGCTGCTTTCTTTACCCCCTAAAACTGAAGACATTGCACTTTGGACTGACAACTGTCTCTAAAATCACATGATATTTTTACTGTTATGTGAAATCAGTACAGTCACTAAACATAAGTCACCTTGAAATGCTCTGAATGCCCTTGATTACATCAGATGTGGATTTGATTCCCTAGTTCAGTGATTATTGCTTGTAATAACATCAAGGAAAATACACAAGAATATGAAAAGTGTTAATGATGGCTCACAAGAGGAGGTTTCCAGCAGCAGTTTGATCAAAAAGATCCAAGCCAGATCCCATTTATTCCCAAGGAATAAATTGTGAAGTTCCTTTCAGCTGTTCCATCTAGTGACTCACTGTGCAAAGCAGTATTGCTTCTAAGATATTGTTCCTTTTCACCCAGGAATATAACTAGCTCAGGAAGCAAAGAGAAGCAGGATGCAGGGAATTAACAGCTATGCAAAATCTCACAATTTATGAAGGTTTTAAAAATAATGATCTGAAGCACTTAAAAGACAAATGTTTCCCTTTGGTCAATCTTATTTTTTTAAAGAGGCTTCTGGGTTTCCTTAATTTCTTATCCAAAGGAAATTCACTGCAGAAAATAGAATCATTTTTTCAGTTTGTTGTAGGTTGACAAAAATGTGCTTACTTACTCACTGCTTTGCCTTAGTGCTCCTTTTCTTTCATTCTGTAGAGGGCTCAGACATTTCATTCCCCAAAGGAAGGATTCTGGATCAGCTGGGACGAGATGTTCTCATGGAAATTTTCAAATATGCAATTATTATCTGATATGTCCTCACATGTTCTTAGAGCTCACTTAGTCATATGATATTCTGTTCATCAGTGGAAAAGTCAGCCTACTATCTTCTCTTCCTCTGTTTTGTGGGAGATTCTAAGAAGCAGTCCGGGTGTAATGTTAGCTCAGCTGCTTAGAGCAGAGTAATAACACCAGGGTTGTGGGTTTGACCCCCATAGGGGCCTTTCTTTTAATGGTTGGACTCAATGAACCTTATGGATCCCTTCCAACTCAGAATATTCTGTGACATCTGTGTGGAAGAGGTGGATGGCTCTACCAGAGGAAAAGGGTATAATGTTGCTGTTTCTGAAAGCCCCATGACTTTCTGCAAGAAGAGACTTTAGGTTTTTCATCACTGCTGGCCACTTTTTAAACATCACCTCCTAAGGGCGTGAGAGTAGGAAATTTCCAAATGTCAGAAATCAAGCAGGAAAGGCAGAACAAGAATCTTCTCTTAAAAATAAGGCTAAAAATAAAGTTCAGTGGACATGGAAAGAATACAAAGATGTTGCTTGCCACTGTAAGAACAAAATTCATGTGGCCAGAGCTCAGCTGGAGATAAAACTGGTCAGAAATATGGGGGTCAATAAAAATAATTTTTTCAAATATATTAATGTCAAAAGGCAGTATAAAAACACCATCAGCCCATCACAGGGTGAGGATGGCTACCTCAAAAACAGTAACATAGACAAAGCAGAGGTGTTTAACTCATTTTTTATCCCTGTTTTTAACATGGATGACAGATCAAGGGAGTCTCAGTTCCCTGACCAGGAAGACCATGACTGCAAGAATGATCAGCTCCCTATTGACCCTGAAGCTGATGCTCCAGCTGGATCCCTACAAATCCATGGGACCCGATAGCATTGATTTGAGAATCCTCAAAGAGCTGGCTGATGTCATTACAAAGCCTCTCTTGATGATTTTTAAGTGGTCTTGGCAATCCAGAGAAGTCCCAGCTAGCCTTGCCCAAGTTTTCAAGAAGGATAAGAAGGAGGACCCTGGATGCTCCAGGCTTGTCAGTCTCCCTTCAGTGCCTGGTAAAGTTATAGAGAAGATTATTGTGGGAAGTATTGAAATATACCTGAAAGAAAATGCAGTCATTGGCCACAGCCAGCACAGCTCCATGAGTGGGCAATCCTGCTTGTCAGACCTTTTTCCTTTTATGACAAGGTAACTCACCTGGCTGATCAAGGGAAGCCAGTTGATCTTTTTGGATTTCAGCAAAGCTTTCAATGCTGTCTCACAGAATCCTTCTGGATAAAGTATGCAGCTCACAGCTGGATAAACATTTTGTGATGGGTGAGCAACTGGCTCACGGGTCAGGCACAAAAGGTTGCAGGGAATGGGGTGACATCAGGCTGGGCATCTGTCACTAGTGGGGTTCCACAGGGCTCCATTTTAGGCCCTATGCACTTCAACTTCATGAATTACTTGGGTGCAGGACTGGAAGGGACACTGGAAGTTTTCAGATAAAAAACTAGGAGGAGCTGGTGATTCCCTTGAAGGCAGGGAAGCTACCAAGAGACCTCCATAAATCAGAGGGCTGGGCAATCACCAACCATATGAGTATCAACAAGGGAAAGGGCCGGATTATGCACCCGGGATGGGTCAACTCTGGATGTACAGCAACTGATCTGACCCTTGAAAGGAAAACATGTTCAGGATCCCTGAATCTGTTTGTCTTTATGTGAGAGCAGGAGGGAGAAGAGACTCTTGGAGTCCAGCTGCATGTGTATGTGTGCATCCTTCTTCTCTACTGTGAAAAGCACGCACCAAGAACTTCTTATTCCCAGAAATTTGTGGATTGAATTTTCTGACCCCTTTACCTGCAAAAGCTGAAAAAATTCTGCCTCTTGTGTGTTAGTAACAGGAATCCCTCATGCCATTCTTCCCCAGATTTCAAACCTTAGCCTGTCAGTATAATTGCTTTCTTTATGTCTCTGTGTTGTAAAAGTGAAAGGATAATGGCCAAGACAGAAAGTCTGGGCTTGTCTTTCTGAAATCTTCAAGAAGGAAAGCCAGACTTACAAACATGCTTTACTTATGATATATTGTATTTTTTGTTCCATTTTTCTTCTTTTAAAGTGGCCATTCAGTCTATATAACCTTTTTTTCAAAATACATAATTCAAAGTCAAGACCATATAAACTGAAGGTATATTAATATTTAGGTGGCCTAATCGAAACATTAGTTCTAGAAATACTCCATGCTTTGGTCTCTGATTTGAGTCTTCTGGTTTGTACAATAGAACAAAAAATGCAACAGATCACATTGAATATCACTAGACTCTTAAACTCAAGAGAATTTTTGCCACAGGACTGACAACCAAGAAATTTCAACTAGAAAACTTTTCCAAGCAAATGTTATACAGCTATTTCATGAAGACATGTAAATCCAGAAGGATATTCCCATGTTGTCACAAACTTTGAGCTCGGAATTATTTTCCAGACTGCACAGAGAACATATTAACTAGGAAAACTAATTTTGTTGGGTTTTGGCTGTTAGTTCATGACAGTTGCATGAAAACAGAACTCTTCATAAATCCTCTTATCAACTGCTTCATAAAGTTAGTGATAGTATTCCAGTATATATTTATCTTATTTCACACCACCTGTCTTCTAAGATTTTTTTTTCAAGATGGGAAAAAACCCACAAGAACTCAGAGAAATGCGTTTGAAGAGAAGTTTCTAATCTTGCTTCTTAAGTGCACTTCTAAGTTCCACTGAATACAGACAGATATTAGCAGAGTATCTTTTTGTTTGTTTGTAAAATGTCCATGGAGATATGCACAGTGAATGTAACATGACAGCAAGGTCACCGTGGTGTTATTCTGCTGAAAGAATTGATTTGGAGTTCTAAGCACCTATCAGGGAAAAATCTGGCTAAAAGTACTTGTAAAAGTCTCTTTTACAATGGAAATGTTTTCTCAGTTTCTACTGAAGAAGAAATAATATTTCTCCAGCAATGCTTGTCAAAAAGTTGTTACCATGAAACTGCACAGGCCGAGAAGCAAATAAAGATCTCTGTGCCTTGGCTTACAGAGCCACACAAGGCAAAAGAATGTACAAGGCACACTTTTAACCTCTGTGTTGCCTGTGCCTCCACGAGGTGACAGCCCAATATGAAAGAGGCTTCTTAGGAGTCTTGGTCAAAAGGAGCAAGGATACTGATGACCCTTGACTGCAACCTTCCCCATTATCCCACGGCCAAGCTGAAGTGGTTATTACCCAGTAGTAGGAGCTGGCCTGGGAAAAAACTCACCTCAGATGACTCAGTAATACTGGGATTTGGTAAACTCTTGTCTGTAACCATGTCCATAATCTACATGATGCTCTCAGAGGTGAGTGCAGTGGGCTCAAGAGTTACAGATTTGGAAGGGGCTGTGCAAGTGATACAGAAGGGGCTTGGTAGTGGGGCAGTGGCTCACAGGAAAGAGCAAAGACTGGTCTGCACTGACAGGTGGGAGAGTGAATATCCTCGAGTGGGGATATTCTTACTCTATACCTGATGCTCTTCCTGTTGGGAAGCCCACCATTATCCAGTGGGTTAACATGACCCACAGATTGCTTTACTACTCTGCTTTGAAGGTGAACTTTCTGGTCATTAAAAATATGCTTTTAGTAGAGTGTAAGATCAGATAAAGTGGGGAAGCTGATCTGTGTTAGAGAGTGTGTCTTGAGGTTGTTCATACAAAGGGAGAGCACCTAAAAGAAGGTAGCCTACATGAGAATTTACCTTCTCCATTAATTCCGTCACCTGTCTTTGTATTAGAGGTGCTCCTCAATGAAACTGACTACCAATGTGGATTTTTGATGGGGAAAAAAAAAAAATCTGGTCTCTTTTGCCTTGGAAATCTCTATTAATTGCTTATCCTCAGCATCTGTGCCTTTCTCAGGGATTGCCTGGTCACCTTCCCCTTAGCAGACTGTGAACTTTCTTTAACCTAGCCCTTCCCATTCACTAAAATGTCTCTTTGACCTGAGCTGTAAAGTAGTTGACCTTCTCACCTCCACTTCCCTCATTCATATGCACTTCTTCCAAGATATCTACATGACACAGGCCATCTTTATGGGTGAATATAAAGAGCAGTCAGACTTAAGTACCTCATAACAATGCTCATGTTTTAAAAGCCCTGAACATCTGAAAAGTATCATTATAGCTTGTGTAATATATAACACTGAAGAGCACCTCTGACTCTCCAAATGAGAAGGCCTACAGGGAACTGGGACCACCATTCTCATCTCTGCATAGGTGAAACATTTGGAGTGAAAACATGCGCAGAATTGTGACAAATATTCCTCCTAAAGAAGCTAACTTAATAAAACAGAAAGTGGGCAAAGCATGCTCTGTACTTGTATTCTGAAAGCTTTGTCCCTTGGTACAATAAAGAAGCTCAAGAGAATATAATTACATTTTATTTCCTCGCAATGTCTCCAGATGGAAAGGTACTGACACGGTGCAAACCTGTCTTCTGAGCAGGAGCACATCTTGTAGTTTTATGTCATGACAAGCGTAATGGACCTCTAATACTCCCTGCTGCTTTTGGAAAGGGATTTATTCTTTCACTGTCATATAACCCTTGGACAAACACTTTCTGCTTCTAAATAAAAATCTCAAAATATCTGTTTTGTGAGTGAAATACACTTGCTTTGAACAGATTTAAATAGCAGCAAATATACAATAAAAGAGAAGACACTACTTAAATACATTTTATTTTGAGCAATAACAAATTTGCTGCTACCAGCCACCATAAAATATGCATGTTTCCTATGTCTTATACAAAAAAAAAACCCCAAAATTATGGCATGAAATAGGCCAGCGAATAGCATTAGTTCTTCTTTTGGCATCTGAATTTGGTGCCACCATATGTTGATACTGCTTGCTGAGATTTGTTTCCTTCATCTAATATTACCACTTTTCCCCACAGCTGGTTTTGTAGCAGATAAGAGTTCTTAATGCAGTGGCTGCTTGCATTTGTCCTGCAAGGCTCTGCTTGCTGCAATGGAATCATTATACATCTCATTAAATAGTCAAGGTCAAACCAGCAGCTAAAATCTCTTGTATGTGGTTTTCTGTGGGTGGCTTAATAAATGAAGATATCAATAAATATTTGATGTCTTCTGAGAGATGAGAAGTAGCTTTCTTTATTTTCTTACAGAAGATCCCTGGCTAGTACCGATTTTTAAGGGAGCAGCCAGCCTTTCATATATGTTGAAATGCAATTTTCTTGGATCCTGAAGCTAAAATATTGGCAGACCTTCATGTAAGGATAATGTCCTTGTTCATATGATTTACAATGCATGACGCATGAATTCAGCTGGCATGGGTGAGCATCAGTTCCTGTTAGAGCTTGTATCTAAGTATCAGAGATATCCTGTTAGAGCTTGCATCTGAGTAATACCTGCAAAGAGCAGCAGACCTCTCTCCACTTAAAATCCTGCAAAGACACGTTCATGGTTATGACATTCCCTTTCTGTCCTCTAGGGTCCCAAGAGGACCAATCAGTTATTTGTGAAATCCCTTGAGGGAATTCTCAGACAGCAGAAATATGGAAAACTTATCTCTTTGCAGCGAGTGACACATTTTTCTCTGAGCAGAAGCCACTGTGGCCATGCCTGAGGAGTGATTCTGCCTGGAGTCTCATCATACATTAAGGTTTCCTGTTGTTCTCTTTCCCAGAAGGATTAATTGTTGAGTGAAAAAACTTGGAGCTATTTGGGACTGTCTGGATGTAGGTGTTGAATCAACCATGGGCCAAGGAAGTGAACTGTCAGTAACAGAGTGACCTGGATTTCTTTACTGAGTTCTTCCATTCTGCCCCAAAATTCTTTGTCAAATCTCACAGAGCCTCACTGATCTCAGAGATCAGCACGTTTTGACCATGTCAAAGCATGTCCCCAGTCCAGGATCTGGATCAGAGATTAGTTCAGTTTATATTGTGTGATCATTTGTGCAAGACAGCTGTCAGACATCTGCTTCTGTTCTGCCTGACAGCCAGTGCAAAGCTATGGCTCATACTGTGCGGATGAGAGGCTCAGGTAGAATAAGTCTCTGGCAAATAAATAACTTCTCTTTCACCCTTTCCAGTCCCCAGAGACAATGGCTGAAGGGAATCTGTTCACTGGCAGATTAGCTCAGGAGAGCTGTCTTTAGGATGTAAATGTTCTGCATTTCAAAACAGCACAAAAGAAGTTAATTTGATTGCGAGGCTGAACTTTGTGAAGATTGCCTTAAGAAGATAATAAGCTACCAAACATCAGTAAAAAGAATTAAAACACAGCCCTCAGACCCCAAAAGCATGACTCACGATTTAATGATAACATGACAAAAATTTCAAAATATCTGAGGCATATTTATATGAATGCCCATTACATCAGGATTTTAAAAAACAAATGTAATGAGCAATACTAGAAAAACTTGTACTTATTTCATGCCCTTTTTCTTTGTTCAAGATTAAATTTGTAGGGATGTTCATTTCTTTCCCTGATTATTCATTTCTAGAAGTAGAACAGTAGAATTTCATGCTGATTTACATATGATTTACAATTATATGGTGAGCAACTGTAGACAGGATGGGCATGTTCATCTCCTTTTATGTGCTAAGTCAAAGAAGAAAAGTTGCATTGACAGTATCACGAAACGTAGGTATGCAGTAATTGTCAGTTTTGGTAAAAGAATAGAATACTATGAGTGTTATTCTCCTGAAAATTGCAATAGCAGTTGTGTTTCATTCTGAAGCTGAATACAATCCCTGTCATTAAAACACTGCAGCTCTCTCTCCCTCCTGTGACTAGCAGAAGTTTTTTACTCCAAAAAACTATGGAGTCAGTGTCTCAATCCCCACTCTGGCATATCCCATATTAGCTTTTGAAAATATTTCAGGTCTGTACCTTCATCTGGCAAAACTAAAATGAAATATGAGCACAATCAAACAAATGGATACTTCCAGAATGTTATGGATAAATGTATCCCAGTAAATTCTCAGTAATCCATCAATTGATACTTCTATTTATAACCAAAATGGCTCCAAGTGTTTTATATTAATTAATTTTTCCTCAAAATCAAACAACCTTCTTTGTCTGATGCATCCAGAGAACATATTTTATTATTGTTCTTAAAACAGGTGAAAGTATTATGATCATTACAGAGCTGATTGCCTGGACTAAAATGTCATACACATTTCACCTGTATGAAATGGCTTCTGTTTTGGAATTTTACTTGCAAAAAATATTGAAAGAGAGAAAGAAACTTATAAATTAAGTCTCATTTACTACTACAGTTTTCTATTGTGAGTAAAGCTGCTGTACCTTAAGATAGCCAGTCAGGTCTCATCCTCGTGGTTGTGGTTTCTAGAGTTACTAGTTCAAAAAATCATTTTCACCACTGCTGCATGTGAAAGATAAATAGAGAATAACACAGGCAAATTCAGGCTGGCTGGCTAAATTACTTGGTTGGGCCTGGTTATGGCTTTTTGAGTTTTTTCTGTGGCAAAATGAAGCAAATCCTTGATGATATACCCAAGATTTTTTATTATTTTTGCAGTAATACAGTCCTGAAAATTGCCACTAGACTCCATGCCTCAGAGACCGAGTGAATTGAAGTTGTTTCACCGCCTCCCTGGTGTGTAGGTTGGAAGAAAACCTGTCTGCAAAAAGGAGGCTGAATCACAAGTAGTACCAGGCAGCCTGCAACAGACCTTTAAAAACGAGACGTCTTGTACCATTTGCCAAACAGTGGGGAAAGTGTGAAGATGACTGAGATGATTCAAAACCCTTTTAAAAGCCCTCACATGCCTCACCATATTCAATTTTACAGAGAGTAATTTACTCCCACCACAACATTTTGTTACATTCAAGTGAAAACCTGGAAACTGGTGTTAAGTCAGTGTAGTACTAGTGGAAGGTACTAGACCTCATCTTAGAGAGCTTTGGTCTCTGCGGGGTCTGAATGGGATTCTGGAGGGAAAGGGTAGTGTAAGAAATTGATCTTGTGTTCATTGCAAGAAAGCAGGAGCTGAGCATCTCTCCATGTTCATGCAGGGTGAGGACATGAGCCTATTTACTCTAATGAATTCCTGATTGGAATTGCAGGCCCCATCCTGCCTCAGGAATTGCCAACATAGACCTGAATTAATGTTGAATGCCATTATAGATATTGATCTACAGTGATAATAAAGAGACTGCAAGACAGAAAGATGAGGGGGGAAAAAATGAGTTTACAGTCTGTTGGGGCATCAAATAATATTTTTTCTCACCTTAGTATTTTTATATTTTTGTTGGATTTAAATTAGCAAATTTCAGCACAGGCTATAAGATACCACTGCTCTTGACCAAACTCTAGAGCAGCAGTTACTCCAGCTCATGCATTTTCTAAAAGATCATGAACCACAGAAAAAAGAAGTTACTTTCAGGACTGAACTGACAATTTTGTTATCAGGTCAACACAGTGGGCAGTGTACTGCCATGTGGTTTTAGAAGAGATTTTCTACTTCAGTCTATTTTAAGAGTCTACCTCTTAAAATTTGATAGCATATTAACTTCATTTGAATCTGACAAATACCTTCAAGCAGTGGGAAACTGTTGAAGGTTAGTGTCCTGATTGTGTTTTATCTTTATGACCAAAAAGAATTATCTTGCTGTAGAAAATTTCCTGTCAGTTACCATGAAAAAGTAATGATGTTGCTGACATCTTTTCTTCTCTGGTTTGCTCCTCTGTGCATGGTTTGCTGAGTTCAAGAGCTTTCATGGTATAACTGACATATTTAGACATTTCTATTTGTCTGTCTCTAATGTATGCTGCTTTTTTATTGCTTTCTGCGTGGTGATGATAAAACCATGGACTAGTACATAATAAATCCAGGTGAGAAACTTAAAGTGAAAAGAAAAAAGACATAAGATGCATATTATCCCTTTAAAATGCATAAATGCCAAGCTTTCTTCAACACGTGTTTAAAGATGAATGTTTAAAATATTTTTGGCATAAGAAACTGATTGACACGGTAATAGAGTCCCAATTAGATAAAGCCATTTGGTTTGAATAGATAAAATATGAACCACTGAATTCTTGTTGGGTCTTGCAAATCTGCTGAAGAAAGCTTGAGTTTTACCCAAATAGAGAGATAAAGAACATGACTTGTGACATTTCATTTCTGTGAAATGAAAAAAAGAGCACATGAACAGTGACAGAAGACTTGCTGGTGCACAGTTTCAGCTGCTGGTGTCCATAGTGTGCAGCACTTATCAGAGGCCATGGTTGCTTCAGTTCCAGTGTTTATATTTACTGCTATAAGTAATCACGAAGTCCACCATCATCTTCTTGCACAGCACCTGATAATCTGCCATACAACAAAAGGTGTGATTCTTTTGCTTACACCACCTGAGTGATGTTTGTCTCATGGTTGTTTTGCCATCAGTGAACTTTCCACATATATTCTCTATCCAGAACAACTAAGAACAGAAACTCAGGTAAATATACTCCTACCTGCCATCTCCTTGGGAAACAGGTTTGAACTACCTGCAGAATAGATTTTTTTTTGCCTTTTTTTTTCCTTGATGCTGTGTTTGTAGGAGGAGATTTGTCTGGATGTAAGACTCACAGATGACCAGCGAAAGCAGGTGGAAAAAGCACAGCAAAAAATATTGTCAGACATTGTTGAGAGTACAGCTTCTATCAAAACACCTGAAGGATTCAGAGCCACGCCATAAAATTGATTTGAAGGTGTATGAATTTCCAGGACCACATTTTAAAGCTCAAACTCACAGAAAGCCACTAACAGCTCTCTGTGAAGAAAGTTTGTGGCACTGGTTTAGTTTATGGTCACAAGAAAAAGCCCAGCTTTTGTGTGTGAAAAAACCCTGCAGAACTGGGGGAAGCACTAAATAAAGGACCTTTGATTGAGACATGAGAACAGAGGTAGACAGGCTCTAATTTCGTCGTAGCATTTTCATCTGGTGAAATTCCATTGCTATAAAATCTCATGGTATGCCAGTTTTTGCTGTTGAATCTATTTTTATTAACATGGAAAATGTAATAATTTCAAGGCTCTGGAGTAATCTGCCCAGCATTTCACATACATGTGAAATATTTTCAGTTTTGCTGAAAGAAAAATGGTATGTGCTTATCTGGAACATATTCTTGCCTTGCTCAGTCCTGCAGTGATTAATTACTGTTGCATTTCAGTCCCTTGGAACAGAGGGTTTATAACAGAAATACTGCACACGTGCCTTTTTTTTTTTTTTTTTTCAGCTCCACACATCCAGACTGGGCTTGTTGCAGCAGATTTTTGCATACACCTTAAAATGCCTTGCAAGAGCTGAAGCTGTTGAGGATATTTTCAACCTTATAAGTCTGCAGAGTTCTTGCGTCACAGTCTTCATGAGGCTGGTGGCATGCTCAGCAGCCTGCAGGAGGAAAGCTCTGCGGTGCAGAGCTGTTTGAGCACAGGCTGCATGGCTGGTGGTGCCACCGTCTAACCCAGATTCCCCTGACTGCTTCAAAGGGCTGAGAGCCCTCATTCTCTCAAGCACATCTCTATTGCTCTTCCAATCAGTGGCTCATTTCTTACTGCTGGGAAGTAAAAATAATCTCCTTAGTTAATGTATGAGCCTTGGGCTTTTTTCTGATTGTATGGAGGATGACTTTGTAGATCACTTTTATTTCTGTGTTTGCTCTTATTTTATCCATTGTAAAATGCAGGTAATAGTTCCAAATGCTTTGCTTTTAGCCGCACTGCTGTCCAAAGCACTAAAGAAATTCAGTTGGACACAAAACCAGAAAATCACAGGAGAATCCTAATCTGCTAACCACAAAAAAAGGGAGCCAGTTGCCATAATTCAGCCACTCAGTAGGTTATCACTACATTATTTTGGTAGCAACTTTTTTCTTGTCAGAGTTTGATCTCTGTTTCACAGTGCTCTGGTTATCCCAGGCTCTGTATTTTTGAGACATGGAACATGAAATGGGAATCTACACTCAGAGTACGTGGTAGTCTAGACCACTGTAGTGTGGTCCTAGCTAGGGAAGGGAGGTAAGTGATGGCGGCTGTGGGAGTTGAGAAAGTGAGGTGCAGGGAAGAAATCATCAGTGGTACCTGCTGGATGAACTCTGCACATGCATTTCAGTGGCTGAAGGACCAAGGCATTCAGAAAGGCCAGGAAATTGTGGCAATTATCTCCTGAACACAACACCTCCCTGCTGAAACCTTAGCATGCATAGTCAGCTTTAGACATGCCTCAGCAAGTTTTCCCTGCTTAAGCAAGAGGAACATGCTATAGGGTCTTCAGACTTCAGGAAGGACTGATACCTTGATGATATCACTGCTGGTTGTGCTTATCAATATAGTTTTCCCCTCGTGACATTTTGCAATGCTGCCAACATTCACAAACCATTTCTTTATGAAAAATAACACATCTAAGAATCACCTCTTAAAAGTAAATTGTCATTCTTCCCCATCTTAAGCAAAATATTATTAAGGTTAAAAAGAATGACGTCCTAATATTCTTTTTATATTTGATCACTTTTCTTTGTTCACATTTACTTTTATGTTTTCAGCACTCAGACCAATATAGGTCAAAATCCTCTTACTGATCTCTGTGAATACACACTAATAATGCTGGGGCTCCATGGAGGCATAAATATCTGTCTGCCTACACTGCACTGCAGAAATAACAGCTTTAGTCAGTTTTCCTTTTGCTTTCATTATTTTCTACCTTCTGCTTTTGCTTTCATGGATGCATAAGTTTTAACAAAGTGCTAGATCTTAGCTTGCAGAATAACCAGACAACAAATTATGAAACTGGATGGAAGAAGTGCAATAACTTATTTAGAAACCCATAATTAGCTAGGTCACAAGATAGGCATAGAGCATGTACCTAATTCTGTCAACACCCTGCTACCCTGAAGTTAGGCTCTTAAAGTTATTCCTGAATCATTCATTAAATGCAGATTAGACTTGCTGTCTTACCTAATCAAGCTTGCAGGCACCGAGTTTCCTAAGAGTCTGGTGTCATTAGCTCTTCAGTCACTGGGAATGCAATGACTAGGAGTGATAGCTGCCCATGTCAGACCTACTTTTGTCTTGTCTCCCTATCCCTCTTGGGCAATTCGTTTCATTTGAGTCCTTGAAACATCTTTTAATAAAGCCTTTTTTCCAACCCTAGGGGGAATCTCTAGTTTCTTTAAGCAGCCATAGGCAAATCTATGGTGTCTGAAATGCACATATTATGTTTTACTGGAGCAGACATGTGACCCAGTTTTTCCATATTATGAGTAGTGAACACTTCAAAAGGTACAGTTTTGATCAAAGTACAAGGGGTTGAAATCAAAGATAAAGCAATTACTTCTTTAGTATAAAATATTTGATTGGCTTGATGAGGATTATTTGTTTTGGATGATAATTGGTATATTGCTTTTCTATTTCATATCCACTCTAAGACAAGTGGTCCCTGAATGACAAAATAAACACTTTTTCAAAGGTTTCTATTACTGAGCACATAACATGCAGACTGGCAGATTTTCCTTCTCAGGAATTGGGATTGACATTTATCATGCAGTCAGTTATATTGCAGTAGTTAGATAAGAGGCCTAAGGTCTAAAAAAAAAATTATTCATATACTTTATTATTATCATATAACTTTATTAAACACAGTATGGTGATTGATGACAAACCAGGTCAATTGCTCTGACATTATTTCTCAAAATGAAAATAATCTCAATACTCCACAAGTCTAGATTTTTTTTCCTGTTTGCTATTTTTCTTTCTGAAAGGCAAAGACACTTTCACAGTCCCCTCTCCTTAACCTAGATAGCTGCTCAGTTGCAATATCCTCTGAGAAATAGTAACAGATTTTCATAGGGGAATGATCTGACACTTCCATTTACTTGGACACTTTACAAGGGTTAGATAACTAGTTGGGGGACAGAATTTTACTCAACAGAAATTAGGAGTTGGATCCTCCAAGTCACTTTATGAGCATGCTCAGATTTCTTCACATGAACAATCCCAACGGCCTAGCTCACACCCCTTCCTCCATTCTATCCCCTTTCCCATATTCCTCAGGACACATCCTTAAACTGAAACTGAAAGGAATGGGACACCTGACTTTCAAGTATACAGCCTCCTACTTCTACTGTTCATGGAAGGAGAATGGTCCTTCCTGTGCAGTGGGTGTGGGAAACCAATTAAACTTTGATTAATGGATAGGATTACTCATGTAAGTGATTAGTCACATCAGAGTTTTCATGATCAGGCCTTAACTTCTGGTGTTTCTTCCCCCATACACTTGATGATGTGATGAGCTCTTCTCCAGGGAAAGAGAACCTTAGGAAATGCAGAGCAGAAGGTGACATTTACAAACTCACAGCAAGGGAATTTTACTCATTCTGGGACTACTGCATTTTGTGTCTGTAGGCATTATCATTAATTGAACACTTGTTTATGTCTCTAAAAATAATTCTAAATACTTTGATTTCAAAATGCAGTCTGTATATGCCTTCTATTACTAGTCAGAATTTAAGAGAACCCAATGCACTTCTACAGAGAGTAGGAGGAAATTGTTTACCACCCTCTTTTAAGCTGATCTGCAAAATGCTGTCCTTTTAAATGTCTCCCAAGAACAGATTCAGAGTGAGGATGATATATTTTCAAGCCTTGCTTTTCTCTTTCATTCCAGCAAAATGCTGCTTTTGTTTTCTTTACTACTTCTACCTTCCTTCTTGAAGCAGGATAATTAATCACTTAAACAACCAAAACACATGCTCAATGCAAGTATCTAGAGGCATTTAGGTATTGATTTTGATTCAAGGAATATATTATTTAAGAGTAGCATTTGAGAATAACACAATTAGACTATTTATAGTAACTTTTGATATAATTTTATACAGCTTATTAGCTGTGGTTAAGAGATGCACCATCAAAATTACAGTATCCTGCATCACCTGATGTATCAGCCTATAAATGTGCTTATGTTCCTTTTCTTGAATCAATCTCAAGTCAGCTGACTGAAGAAGGATTTAAGCAAAGGAAAGAGGAAGCTCTTCCCTGACCTTCGAGTTTTTATACTTTGAAGTATTTCGCAGCTACGCAGTTTTGCAAACCCAGGATCATTTGGTATCCTTCCTCCTTTGGAAAGGATTCTTCATTTTCCTGCTTAGGTGCATTGGACTCCTGCAGGCCCAGCTGTGGAGCAGAAAGAGAGAGAATATCCCATGAGTCATTACACCACCCTGCTTTCTCCTCTGTAAGGTAGGGTGGCACAGGATGAGCGAAGAGGATCCTTCAATGGTCAAGGGCTCCAGTTTTCACAGTGATGAACCCTGCAGGTTCACTGGAGTGAGGGTCCTTACACTTGGGGCTTCCCAATACAGGAGATCAATACTTCCCAGTGAATTTTCCAGGTCTGTGACCACTGAGTAACATTACAAGCCTCATTAAACCCTATTCCTTAGGAAAACTATATAGCTAATATGCATCTGGTACTTTGTTGCTATGTTACCTGTTACCTGTTTATTGCATATGGTATCAATAAATTTCTTCACTCTTGCAGGGTGTGAATTCAAAAGAACAGTGACTGCCTCTATGCATACATAGAATACCTCACACCATGCAAGATTATAAAGACAAGGCTTATGTATTGCCTTTTCCCAATGACCTGAGGGTATCTTTTTACTCTTTAATACACTGGAGTGCACTGACATCCTCACTGGACAAAACTTACTAATTGGGGATTAGGAGCAGCACAACTACTCCATGTCAGCAATGAGCCTGCTGGACATCTGGGTCCATCAGCTCAGGCAACAGAGCTGTTGCTCTGAGCTCTGAACAAAGTGAGCATTCTGGAGAGCTCCTTCCTAGGGTGAATGTGAAGATCACTGCACCGTAACACACATTGGGCTGGGGATGTACTCAAACCAAATGGCTTTGCTTTGTGGCTGGATGAAAAACAAGAGTGAACTGTGGTCTAAAATTAGTTAGGGATCCCTGAAAAGTTTTTGGCTTCTGCCTTTAGGAAGCGGGTGACTGGGAGCCTCATGGCCTGAGTGAACCATCACAGCTGTTTACCATCATACAGAAAGAGGAAGTGCACAGCAGTAAAATGTCCAGTTCCCAAACAGACTCAAAATATAACTGAACACTTGGTGTAAGCAACTGTCACCAGGTGCTACATGAATGTATGGGGTGCTGTGGTTTGGAAGAGGAAGTGGTGGATGTTAGAGGATCCATGGGAGTTTTTCAACAAAGCTACTGCTTGTACTTTCATCACTCCTTGTTTCTATGGTACTAGATTTGACACAGCTGTTGCTTGCATGGCTTTTCTTTGAAGAGTCATAAAATCCTAAAGCTGTCATTTAGTGAGTGATATTCTTCTATAAACTATCTGGACTTCTATAAATATTGCTGATTCCATGCAGGGCATCATTAATCTTATCTTACAGGGAACATCTCTAATCACAGTTCTACACGCCCATGTCAATCTAGGACACATCCAAGCCTTAGAAATAGCAGTGGAAAAATCATAAACTGTTCTAACACATGGAGTTGGCAGACAAGTGCCAGACAAGATCACAAACTGTGCAAAATGAACAGTTTGCAAGTGAATGTGCTTCCCTCTTTCCCAATCCAAGTGCTGGCTGAGTATCCTATGATGATTTCAAATTAATGCACTAGCCCTTTTTTTCTTTTCCTTCTACATGAATTTCCCTTTAATCAGACCTGATTATTTGACAGTAACAATTATGTGCACTGGAATACCTTTGGTTCCATGACCAAAGTAGTCTCTTAATTTACATTATTAATTTAGCAACAGTTTTTCAGTTAAAAAAGGATGATGTTAGAATGGGTGTTAAGTCTGCTGCACAACAACTCCAAGACCTAATTACAAACTCTTCATATGAGCAAGTAGTAAATAAGAATAAAGGTCAGAAAGAAGAGCTGGGTGCTTCTGCTCACCATTATCTTAATTGAACTCACCATTCAGGAAATGAATAATGAATGCCAATGAAATTGTTTTCTTTATCTCTGGGTCGGACTCAATACATACCTCCCTTGGAAAAGCAACCTATCCAATGCACTAGAATCTAACTAGTGCAAAATGTGAATTTGTGTAAGTTAAGGGACCATTTCATGCTAGAGAGGGGCTGGAAATGGGAGTTTTTTGTGAGAATTTTGAGGTCTGGTTCTGTAATTTGGCTCACTTACAGGAAAAAAAAAAAAAGGCAAAAGACCAGTGTTCCCTGGTAGGGAACCCTCACACAGGTAAGTTATACCACAGGCTCTTCCTGTACCCAAATACGTGACCTGGGAGCACCAGCTTGCACTGGCTGGCTGAATATAGAAGTACTTCATCCTCATCAAAGGCAAACATATGGCACTGGCACCATTCCAGGTAAACAGACTCACACAAACAAGATGATAAATATACAGCTGATGCTAATTGTCTTTGCTGTTAGCTATTATTTATGGAGCAGCCTTGAAGTGTGATGGAATATAAGATATGAAACTCTTTATTGCAGCAGTGGCTAGAACCTCAAGGATGTGTCCAGGTTTTTACCCCAGACATTAGTTCACATTCTCTGTCATGCACCAGCCTGGATAATTTTTCAGCTATTCAGGTACCAATGAGAATCCTCAAGCAGCTTTACTGCCTAGGATTCAGGATATCATAGCTGTCAAAGTATGAGTTTAGAGTTTTAAAATCCAGGGCTCTTATATTTTATTAAGTTTGGGTGTAATTTCTTTATTCATCCTTAGAGATATTGGGATGATACTTTGGCATGGTCCTGGGCAACATGCTATTGGTGGCCCAGTGTCAACAGAAGCAGTGGAGCAAGTGACCCCCAGAGATCTCATCCAACCACATTGATCCTGTGCTTGTGTATTTCCTCTTAGCTTGTTTCACTATAAAGCCACAATAAACTGGATCTATAAAGCCCATTATGGAGGTGTAGCCTCTCTTGTATTGCTTAGGAAGAATGCAAAGCACTCAGGCCTGGGGGTGACGCTTAGAGTAAGAAAGGTACTCAGACTTCTCAACATGAACTTGATTCTGACAGCATGGTTAGTGTAGCAAGAGGCAAGCTTGTAGCTTACAGTCATAGCTCCACAAAAAACAAACAAACAAACAAACAAAAAACCACCTTAGAACAAAATAACATTTGGTTTTTCTGGTTTGGGTTATTTTGTGGGGAGAGGATGGTGGGCATTTAAAACATGGAAGCTTTTTAAAGGTTGAGATTTGAAAGAGTTTTCTGAAGATCTTTGTATGCATTTTCAGGTATCTTTATTTCCATCTCATAAACTTCAAGGTCCAGGTGCTTCCAAACATAGCCTGCCTAACTGATACCTTATAAATTACAAAGTGATTCCTGACAGGGTAGCAAACTCACAATAAATTAATTTAAAAACTAGAACCGAAATCTAATGAGCCCATTCTTCAGTATAATTGTGTTCAAAAGTTTTGTGAGGGCATCTTTCCTTATACATTCAATTTTGAAGAAAATTTGTCACGATGGCTCAAAATTAACACTTTCTTCTCCTATCAAAGAAAAGATACCTACTTAGAGAAAATTTCTTAACATGTCCATATAGTCCTGCATTCATGTTCAGTGTCACTAAAGCCATTTACCAATGTATATATTTAGTAATTACGTTTAATATACAAACATGTGAACAGATTAGTGACTCCTTACCAGAACTAAAATAATAGCAAGGAAACAAAAATAGAAGTATAGATTTATTAGAGAAGTTATCTAAAATACAATATTATCTTCTTTTTTAAATTAGAACATATATTATTTCAATGAAAAGATATTTTGTATTATTTCTATGGTAATAACAACTTTTAAAGGTACATTTAATTTAGTACACTTTTAATTAAAAAACCCAACACTACCATTAAGACATAACTAAGGCTGTTGACAGCATGGGTAAAAATGCAAAATAGTCTCAAAAATATTTACATGTCAGTTTCTTAAAATCTAAGAAGTCTAAATCTAAATATTCATTTTGCTTAACTTTCTCAAAATACTTTTTTTCCTAAATAATAACTAGATTCTGTATTCCTATGCTTCTTACAAAGCTTCAAGTTATCGTTAGTTACGTGTACTATCACACCAGTGGATGAGGTTTCTTAAAATGGCTTATTTTGCTACCACCATATCCTCTCCCAAGTAGCCAACATACTGTTATACCAAAGTGTCAGTTGCAGTAATAGTCACCAAAATGCACACAGCCCCCCACCCCCGGCCTCCCCCAACCCCACACCTTAAGAACCCTTTCCCATTCGGCCAAGAGCCTTTCACATTTCATTAGCTGGCATTTCAGATGCAGAGCAAAAGAAAGAATGGATCTGGGAGACAAGATGTTGCCTGGGCACACATGGCAAAGTCTGATTTTGGCTTAGCAGAAGGGGCTCCTCACAAACACGGCAATTCCTATCACTCTCAGCACTGAGGTTACTGGAAGGAGGCTCTGACTTCTCTGCTCTTCAAAGGCTGACATGGGCGCCAGTTGTCCACCATATGGCACACAGGCTCATTCTCAGCGTTGAAGCAAAGGCCACGGAGTTTGCACATCTGTGGAAAAAGGCACAAATATCCTCAAATGCATGCTCTCATTTCAGCAGGACTTTTGGAAGCTACACTTCTTGGGTCTGAACCAAAACTCCAACTCAAAGTTTTGCCAGGTCTAGTAGTCTAGAGATGGCATTAGTACCCACGTGTCTGAATTTCATCCACACCATTTCCAACCTTTGACATACCCTCTTCTATCTACAAAATATCCTGGCAAGAGCAACTATGAAAACAAGGACATAGACACACATTTTCTGAACTCCACAAGCAGAGAGCTGTTTGTTCTTGATCCAGATATGAACTGGAATCCTTTCAGAATCCTCTGCAAGTTACAGAGTTTTGGCTCTTTTATTTAAGTCCACTTGAAACTATAATAATTTAAAATGGCTTTACCCTTGGGTCAAAATTAAGCTGATGAATAAATTCAAGTTATTCTGATTTTCAGATGCTGTGAGAGGGGAAAACTGCTTCACATCAATAGGAGCATACTGCATAGTTATGGTACTTGTTCCTGAAGTACAACTGGCATTTGCACAATCTGATGTATCAAAAACATCTTTATGTCTAGAAAGGAATCTCCAAAACTCACAAAAATATTCTGCCAAAACAATAACCCACACCAAGCATGATCTCATAAAACAGGTAGAAGCGCTGATGAATATATATAGACAGGACACAAAATTTCCTACAAGTTAGGTTCTAGACCAGACTTTTCCAGATTCAAGGAAAAATGGCCTCAGCAGTGACCTGTCTCCACAGGACTGTACCTTCAGGACCAACCAGAACAAAGCTCAGAGCTAAATCTCTGCCAGGAACTGCTGTATCACAACAAATGGTAGCAGGCTTGCTACAAACTGCTATTATACCCAGTTTCTTTCTAGCTTTGGAAAACTTATCCATGTTAAACCTTCCATCAAGACTCTAATATATTGTTTCTTGTTTTGATCAGTATGGGAATGAAAAAACAAACTGTCAAACAGTGTGGAAATATTGATGGTAATATGGAGGGATATGTGGGGGAGAAATAAGTGGTAACTTTACCATACCACTTGAACATGGTTGGAGTAGGTAGAGCAGAAAAGCACCACTATTTTGGTGACCGTGATCCTGCCTTATAATAAAATCATATTTGCAAACTTTGGATTATCAACAGCAACAGGAATAGTTTGGAGTAAGTAAATATTGTCAACTTTAATGCTCCCTTGCAGTTTACTAATGGCAATCAACCACTGCTATAGTTATTACTTCCAATAGTTCTTCCTCATCACGTAATTCTATCTTTTATTATGTTAAGTTCTCTACAGTAGCTCAGTTGCTTTTTTTTTTCATATCAGATGAACAAACCCCCTAGAATTAGGTGCACGCTGTTAGCATATCTGCCAACAATAAAAAATACTTTGGAATCTGAAGGTTAAACTAAATCCCTTCAGGGCTGGTTTGTATTTAGAGGCTCTAGGTTCTATTTATATCTCCCGAGCACACAGATCTGAACCCAAGAATGGAATCTTGCCTGTACGTAATTTCATTAATGGATGGCACAGAAAGCTGGGGCCAAGAATGATTTAATCTGCACAAGCTTCTTTCTACTAGGAAGACTATCCTTCTCAGGCTGGTCAGCAGAGTATTTTCTTAGGCAGCAGACTTCTGGAATCTGCAAATTTTGCCTCTTCCAAACAATGAGAGCTTTGTTAGAATCATCACAAATCTGCGTAGGATTTCCCAGTCTGTTCTGTGACAAA
This sequence comes from Regulus satrapa, assembly GCA_013396955.1. NCBI lineage: Eukaryota > Metazoa > Chordata > Aves > Passeriformes > Regulidae > Regulus > Regulus satrapa. The sequence goes on from VWZN01014385.1 coordinate 185,818, forward strand.
TAGAACTTGCAAAAAGAGCTCTGTGTCCTGGAAATGCTGGAAAATCAACAGACCAACTACAGCTCTACAATGTGAGACTGTGGATGCAGTACACATGCACCCCAGGTGCTTTGTAAACCTGGTCTTTTCAGGCCAAGTACATCCAGAGAAGTAATTGCATGTACAGCAAACCTGCTGATGCTCACAATACATGCTAGACTAACTCTGCATGTGCAAATGGTCCTTTCATGCGTGACAGCTCTAACCATGTATCCAGAAAATATCTGTCTTTTTTTTTTTTAACTTCCCCCCTTTCTCATCTTCCCTGAGGTGGAAATAGAGGACAGCCTTACATTCTACAGAAAATTATACATCCACAGGCAGAAGCAGAGTCCTGCTGGAAGAGGATTACCACTTCAGATGGATATTTTTGACATGTGATGCTAGCTAATACCCAAGCACCGCTCTGCTACTAACACTGCCACTTCACAGATCACCTGATGGCTGAACTGAAGCCATCAGTTTAACTCCAGTACACATCTACAGGCACCATCCATTGGACACCTACCTGCTCAGAGCTCACAGTGATGGGCTCCTTCAGAACGTGCCAGACCACACATTCAAGCAGTGGAGGAGTGGTCAGTGAGCCAGGGTATGTCCAGTAGTCTCTGCATGCAGGAAGTAGTCCAGTGGGGTCAAAATTTGTGAAGGAAGCTTGTTTTCCCTACAATAAAGTAAGCAGATGAGCTGATGTCAGGGAGAGACCACATACCCACACAGGGATTGCAGTAGTGAAGTTGCCTAGGAAAGCTCCATGTTTGTAGGACGGCAGACAGGGAATTTGGCATCAAGTGCTGCATGCCAACTATAGTACATTTTGGATTAAATACTATCAACAATTCTCAAGATTTTCAAGATATTGCTTCTCATATCAAATGCTGCATTTATCTTCTTTGATCTTAGAAATAAGATTTGACCCTGCCTGAAAAACAATGAGATTTCAGATGCCACATACACTGGTTGCACTGGAAACACAGAACCTGTGAGGCCTGTTGGAGATTCCATTAGAGAAAGCAGCAATATACATTTATCTCAAAGGGAGGCTGATGAGATAGATTACAGCATAGTCTTATTTTTTAACTTTTCTGTCCACATTTCTCATTGGTATAGGCCTTAACCTACTATAAGTGTAACTAATTACTCACTAGGTACTTTTAGTTTCTCATTACTCAGCACACTAGAATCATACACACACTGCACACAATATTAAATTACAGAAATACATTTTTCCCTTAAATTATATAATCTGATCAAACTGTTTATCTGAACTCTCTCTCGAAACAGTCAAGAGAAACATGCCCTCTCAAAAAAAGGAAATTTAGCCCACTGATCTGATGCACAGATGAGGGGAAATGCCTTTTCCATCTATTACCACTGACTGGAAAAGGCACCTAGGAACGTAGTTCAGATTAGTGATTTAGATCACTGTTTCTAATACTCCATGCTCTTTACCTCAACTTCATTCCAATCTGTTTTGCTTTTAGAATTATAGGTGTGTGTGTATATATATATATATATATAATATATAGTACAGAATTCCCGATGACAAAAAGGTTTGTTTTACTTTCATATATGCAGCAGGCAGGAAAGAAGTTTAAAAAAAAAAAATCTACTTTCCAAAGAAGATAACATAGAATTTTGTTGTGGTGGGTGTCCATCAACACAGACAGCAAGCATTACCTTGGTTTGAATGGAGCTCAGAGCATCCACAACCTTCTGCATCTCAGGCTTGGCATTTCCCACCTGTAACACAAACCATATGAAAATAAAAATCACCAGACATTCTCATGATACCTTTACCTTTCTGTTACAGTTCTCAAGGAAACTATTTTCCAGCCACATTTCATTACATAATAGGAGTATTACAGCATAAGTGACTAAAAGAATCTCTGTAAAATCATGCCAGTTGACAGTGAGCACAAACGGGTCAGCCAAGGACATTGGACAGAATAAAGCTATTTTCATTTACAGTGTGCAGATTTATTTTTGGACCTAAGCTGTTCTTTTCTGGAAGTCACCCTCCTAATAAATTAGTCACTCTCAGTGAGGCCAGGACAGAGTACTACATACTGCTGGAGCAAACACCTCCTCCAGCTAGCTGTAAAGACAATTCAACTAACACAAAACACTCTGGAATGACAAAAA
>VWZN01014385.1:194252-225029 GCA_013396955.1 Regulus satrapa
TGGTAAATCATAAGGAAAAAAAAAAAAAACAAAACAAAAAAAACCCAAAAAAACCAAAACAAACCTACTTCTGACCTTGCTAGAAATTTAGCTTGATAAGGCTACAAGGATGTTCCACAGAGATAGACCAGAATGAAACAGCTGCCAAAAGACAGCAAGTCTGAAGATGTGTGTATCTGCAGCAGGTCAGTGGCTCCAATTCACCTCAGTTGAACTATTTCGTCCAGACTGGGCAGCAGCCAAAAAGACTCTGACCTGCTTCAGGATATAAAGTCATTTAAGTTCTTAACATTCCTCCAACTCCCAGGGACCAGTACAACCTATTTCTCATGTAGTCTCTTAAAAAGAAATTCTCTGAGAATCATAAGGTGCTGTACTGAGTCTCTGACCAGCCTTCAGCCCTCACATTTCATGCTAATTTCACACTACATAGGCTGACAACAACTTTAAGAACCAAGCTGGAAGCACTAAAATTCTCTTTACAATATCAACTGATATAATTTCTACAGTAATACTTAAATACTAATCCAGTGATTGCTTGCTGTACTGAAAGTAGTGTATTGGACTGTGTTTATACCTACACAGAGATCTAATGAAGGACTAACAAACTCAAGGTTGACATTGCCTTTAAGTATGCAGCAGTCCCTCATGCCTGTAAGTAAATAAACAAATTATCAGCTGAGAAGAGTGGTAATCGTGACATTTGGCACAGCTTCATTACATCTTGAAAATAAACTTTTCCAAGTGGCCCCAGCTGATAACAGCTGACTAGTTTCACCCAGTTTTGCATTAAAAGCACCTCTAGGGGAGGTATTAGAAAAAACAAAGGAAGGTTTCATGATTATTAAATGCATGATTCAAGTAAAATTTCTGCTCAGAAATTTAATGTTAACAAAAAACCTCCCAAAAACCAACCAACCAAAAAAACCCAAAAAAACCCCTAAAAACAAACTCCAAAACAACAACAACAAAAAAAGCCAAACATGCACATAAACCAAAAGGCACCTCACCAACAAACAAGACCACCCCAGGGTAAATGAAGAAGGGCACCTTTTCCTAAGAAAATGAAGACCTGAAACATGCAGGACTAATCTCATGCCCTCTCATCTTCCTTTCCAGTTCCTGGAAATACCTGAGCTATTCAAGTCACTTGTTTATACAGACTTTGAAACTTCTGGTGATCCCAGTTCACAGGAAAAATGACTTAAAAGATCACATGCCCTTGAAACCTTTAGCCAAACCATGCACAACATTACTTGTGACATAAGCAGGCATCTGAATACAGTCCCCTAAATTTATAATCAATCAGTTCTCTGATTCCAAGGGATCAACACATTCATTGCTTAAGCTATACTGCACTGTGGACCTTCAATCCATGACCCTATACTGATGACATGCAATATTATTCTGGCATGGCTAATATTACATCTTTAGATCTGGGAAGCCTAAAAATAGGCCAGTAGCAGAGGCTTTGATTAAGAGTTGTGCCTTAAAGACAGCAGACCCACATGTTTCTTCTTCCCTTTACCAGCTGAGGTGGAAGTGAGAAGAGCAACAGTGACACTATTTTCAAAGAAACTCACTGCCAACTCAGCAGTGCTAATGCACTGGCTCTTCAAATAACCACTGTAACAAAATAGATTAGTTTATTTACAGTGAGTCATAATTCAAGACAGCTGAAGTATATGCACTAATATTTACAATTATATAATATATTGGATTACAATTACTGAAAGACTCTTAAGGGGAGCTAGCATCAAGGTGAACACAGTATTTTTCAAGGTCTTCTCGTAATTTTGACTTTTGCTATGACTTAATATTTGCAAAAATGTCAGATTTACTTGGGACACCGACTTGAATTTCAATACACTAGCTTGGCAGCAAAGAAAAGGAAACAATTAAGAGACTTACCCACAAGCATCAATTACCAGCACATTTTGTGAAGTCTCTAGAGTCTTACGCCATAGTTGCAATTCACTTCTGTCAGATTCTACAACTAAAATATATTTTAACATTCTTGTTCTAGAATAAATTCATGACTGATTGACTTCTTTTTTTTTGTAAGCTCATCAAACACCTGATCAGAAAATACAGAATAGTCTACTGCTGTGAACATGTCTCACTCGAATTTCAGAACTTAAATTCTCAAAGAATTCCTGGAAAAACTTACACAGAGAACACACTTTATGTATGTTACAAAATCCTTCAGGCTCTTGACCATTTTTTGAGCAGAGTCACGTCCTGGGGTTTTAAAGCTCTGAGAAGTCACTGTTTATTTCTGTCTTTTAAGCACAGAAGACTGGAATATGCAAATTTTAATACGATAAAAGTACTCTTAATGAGACTCCTTTGCTGTAAAACTCCTGGATTACATTAACACACCTTATTTTAAGAATTATCACCACCACTTGCTTCACTCTTACATGTAAGGTCTGGTTCCATCACAAGAGTGGATGGAGCTGCATTCAAAGTTTTATCCCTAGTGACACTTTGATCATAAATTTTGCTGTCAAAATTAAGAAGTTGTCTTTACAATTAAATAATTTTAAAGATGAATGCCTACAAACACTTTACATTCCACTACTATTAAAAGATAGTAGACATGAAAATTAAGAAAGCAACAGCAAGAACTGGAGGTGAAGACTGACTAAGTAACAACTGAATGGGGAAGTTCACTGTTCAGTTTCTACATACAAACCCAAGAAAGCATTCCAAGGATACAGAGAAAATACTATTTTATGTAAGGGAAAAAAAAAAGGATTTTTTCCAGACAAAAAATGCTCATTAACATGGCAAACCTGGTTTGCAAATATCTTTTTCACCCACCATTTCTATCAACTTGCAACTGTGAAATATGAAGGGGATTCACTTTGGGAATTAAGAGAGCCTTTGCAAGCATATTCTGGAGTGTAACAGCTGTCACACAACCCAAGACACAGTTGCTACAAGAATCAAAATCAAAGATTTTGAGGTAATTGCTTAGGAAGAGAGTTTTTCTAAGCACTGTTAGTAGCATCTAGGCATACCTAAAAGAATTAACACGAAAGTAAAACAAAGTCAGGTTCTAAAGCTATCACAAAAGATTAATACAATTTCTCTGCTAGAAATTAATTGCAAGAGAAATTGTATAGGTCAAAAGCATAATTACAATCTGAATCAAGAGTTATATCTTTAAAGCCCTGTTGCTTAATAAAGAAATCTTCTGAAAGCAAAGAAGAAAACATTTTCTTCTGTGAAGTTACATCAGTCACATAAATTGCACATAAGGTTTTTCTTGTTGAAAAAGCTGAACTTTTATTTTGCTGTCTTACTCAAATTAATAGAGATATCATTTTAAAGAATCCAAAATTTCCTTTTTGTTTTTCACAGATATGGGCAGAAGCCTCAGACAACTTTCCTGAAGTATACATGTAATTTGACAAATATATTCTGCAGGAAAAATACAAACATTTTGATTAGTCTTATATGTACTTGTTAGCAACTGTGATCAACATTAACTGCATAACATATTTTCTGAGTCAAAGAAATAACAGCTTCTTTCAGAGACTTTATAGCCAAACATGTATTTTAGCTTTCTTACCTATTTTTATTATGCTATTACTACCTGTTTGGGGTTTGTTAGTTTGTTTTTATTGCGATTACTCCTGTATATTCAGAAGACCAGGAGTGATCAAACAGACAAAGACTTAGAACTACTGTTCAGTTTCCTTCAGTGCTGTTAGTTATGAGACTGTCGGATCTTAATGAAATGGACCTGCTTTGCGTGCAGTTACTCATCTTCAAGATTATTCACAAACAATGATCTTATTACTTCATTTCACACCTACTGCTACAGATAATTCATTACCACATACGGGACAGCTCACAGAAACAAGCAGTAACAGCCTGTGGGAAGTATTTACAGGATATTATTCCATTGTCTTCCGTAAAACATTCCAGCACATCACATAACCTCACATAGCTTCTTCCTGTGATTGTTGTGTGATGTCTGACCAAGATCTGGGTATGCACATTTGAGTCTCAAATTCAGAATCAAGCAGATACAAGTCAAAAGACAGCTCTATTTTGTGTAAGGAAAGTAGGTTACCTAGTTAACCGCATACAAATGAAGCCATTAAGTGTGCTGCCAGGTAGATTCTATGCACTGTAAATTTCGACAGGAAGTCTAGTAGTGAATGATCCACCCTTACCTAGCTTCACAGAAATCAGTTTAGTAGTTTTTGTTTCTAAAGAATAATATTTTTTTTTATTCACTAATAGAGATACTAAGAATATTTCTACTTGCATCTCCTATCCTCCCACTCTGAAAGCTGTGTCACTGCATATTTGTCAAAGGATCCCTGTCACAGATGTTCTGGTTCTGCACTGACTTCTCATAAAAAACATTGTTTCTACAGACATTTCTTTAAATTATTTTATGTTCCTGCCACTTTTTCCTCACAACCTGATTTTCACAGTTCTTTGCACACTTTTTCTTTCCAGTACACACAAAGTGAGCATAATAGTTTTTTAGAGTGTGGAGACCTGAACATGATTCCTTTGGGCTAAGTGAGAGCAGGATGGCAGCAGGAGCAGACTTGCATGTATCTGGTAAGAAAACAATACTTTTTTTTTGTACTCTGGAACATTTACCTTATTTTCCATGACACTTAAATTGAACATGGTGCAGCTCCTTTAGCTTCTCAGTGTTTCAGAAAAATAAGTAAGTCAGAATACCTTTTGCCTCTCCTTTTTAAAACAGTACAAAATTAATATTGATGCTTTTTGTAAATTATATATGGATCTATGTGCATTTATACAAGAGTTAACACTTATATCTGACCACTTAATATTGTTCAGCATGAAGCCTATAGTTAAAATACCAAGTCAAATTCTTAAAGCACTGCTGAATATCTGTTATACTGCTGCATTACATTAGTTACAAAAAACCTCGTATTTTTAGTAGGCATAGATCTTTTGGTTTCAGCACCATTCCCTAAATGACATGGCCAACAAAACACTTAGGAAAAATAGGACACTTGCTCAAGCAAGTTAAATCAGGCGGTGTCTAGAGAAGGCAGTGACTTACAACAGGATTGTTTTTGTTGTCCAAATTAAAAATAAAGGCACATTCATCGTGGCAGAATGATGATTTCTGCAAATGCAGCCGTATGAAAAACTACAAAGACAACGGACAGAACTCTTGTTGCAAGGACAGCTTGGATTCAAGTCTGTCCATCAGAAAGGCCATTCCTTTCAGTAAGGATTACTAAGGGTTTGCAGGATTCAATGCCTAAATTCACTACAGAGCACAATGAACAGCAAGACACTGCGGACCGACTGCCTGCTAGCAAACTTCGTAGGAATGCATCAGACACTTTATCTAGAAAGGCCAGCATCAAGAAATGCCAAGGATAATGCTTTTTTGAATTACAAAAGAACAAAGAGGTATTTTCTACTAATTCCTCCGTTTCTGTACTAACCTGGGAGCATACTGGCTTCAGAAATATGAAATAATATTTTGATAACCAAAGCAGCTATTTCCACCCCAAGTTGTTAACTGTAATCCTTTGCTATTCCAAGGCAATTTTTTTCCTACAATGTATTTTGCCTCATCTTTAAGCCTTTGATCAGCAGCTTATGATAACCTCTGCCTAAAATTATTCCTGTCAAATACTTTTTTTTTTCTTTCCACAGCCAAGCCCTTATCCAGATCCTTCTGATTTATACAAAAATAAACCAATTCACTTCACACTGGAGTTTAGCTGCCTAGACAGCCTTAGTTTTCTTCTAACGGAATTTCAGTTCCCTGTTTCTTCTAACGGGATCTCAGTTTCCTCACCTTACAGAAGCCAGAACACGTTGGTGTGTTTTCATCCTTCAAAAACCCTATGGATTTAGTACACACTTTAGTGGGAGTATTAGCAGCAGTTTCTGCCATTTCCCTTCTGCACACGAAGGTGAGGTCTCACCTGACTTGTCGGAAGAATCATCAAACTCCACGTTGAAGGAGTGCCCGTTGTTGACGATGTTTCTGGCCGTGCTGGCATCATAACTGAAGCTAAGAGGCTTCAGAGAGGAGTCGAACTTGGCGGACTTGCGGCAGATGTCAATAGGGGACTGGCGCTCTCCATTGGCGATGGGAAAGTGCTCATGCCAGTGAGCGGGTCCTGTAAGACAGCGGAAAGCAACTCAGTGGGAAAAGACACCAAGCTCGGGGTTAATAAGCGACAACTCTCCCTCCGGAAACCGGGATGTTCGAACACCAGCATCAGCATCTTTAACTGCGTACCACTCGCGCGGGCTGGCAGCAGCGGGCAGCACAGGCGAGCGGAGACCCCACCTGGGCACCGAGGCACCCGGCAGCCCCACAGCCTCGGCGGGGGCTGTACCGGGGACTCCTCGGAGCCACCCTGTCCTGTGGAGCAGCGCCCGTCGCTCCCTTCCCGAAGTAAAGGAATGCCAGCAGGGAAGCAGGAGATGCTCCGGCACGGCGTGCGGAGCGCCGGACAGGCTACCCGGGCGCAGGTGCATTTCAAGGTTACGAGAAAAAAGCGCCACCAGCTCACTGCCGCTCCGGGCGAGGGCTCCGCGGGGCAGCAGCGGGCACGTCCCGGGCGCGGCTCCCGGGGACCTGCCGGCAGGTGTCCCGCACCGTGTCCTGCGCCGCCGGGCACTCACCGTCGTGGCTGCCGTATCCCCGGTGGTGGGACATGGTGCGCGGCCCTGCTCTGCCCGCCGAGGCTGTCACAGCGCCGTGGCCCCAGCTCGCTCTCAGGGGCTTTTATAGGCTCCCGCCAACTCCATGCCCTTCTCTGCGGCCAGAGGAGGGGTGGGGAGTGAGGGCGAGGGCGGAGGGAGACTCCGCTGGGGGCGGAGANGCCGTGCCGGGAGCCGTGCGGAGGGGGCGGGCGGCGGTGCGAGAGTGCGGTGTGCGGGAGGGAGCGGCGGTGCGCCCGTGTGTGCCCGTGCGTGAGTGTCCGTGCGCCACTACGTGCGGGTGCGCGGCGCGGCGGTCGGGTGCTGCTCCCTGCCGGGAGCCGAGGGGAAGGAGGGAAGAGGGCAAGCCCGGCAGGGCACTTCGGCCGTGCCGGAGGGTCCCGCAGCCACGGTTTGTCACGGGTGCCGGGGTTTGGAAGCGGAGATCGGCGGAGTTGCGGAGAGGAGCTGTGGTGGGGCTTCAGAAGAACGGGGACGTCACCGCTTACCGCTCCGTAGTGCGTTTTTCCCGATCGCCTCCCGAGAAGCTGCAGGTCGAGCTGCTCTTAACGTGTAATTCTTAGCACTGAGGCATTACACACTTGACTGTGAGTGCGGCTCAGCTGCCGCTCTCGAGGCTGGATTAGCGAGAAGAAAACTGTGCAGTACATATTTCAGATGTTTTCCTATTGCACAACGCTCCGGTGTTCTGTGGCAGGACAGGAGGGATCGGACCTTGGCAGCGCTTTGCAGCGGCGGCTCCGTCCCGTGTCGTGCCGGCTTCCCCCGGCCCGGCGCTGCGGTGGGGCCGGCCCCGAGGGGCAGCTCCGACCCGAGAGCGCTCGCAGATGGTCCTGTTTGAAGGCTTTTCTCTGTCTTGCTCCGGGCAGTTTTCGGTACGGCGATGACATTGTAACTTAACCCCATTTTCTTACTAAGGCGGTTTCTTCAAATCTGGTTTTAATATTGTTCTGTTGTGATTTAACCACAGGGGTCTAGATTCTGTTTTCAGTGAGGTCATTGTAAATCTAGAATAACAACACCAGAATGACTTCATCATTTACAGTCAGCATTGTAAAATCTCTGCCTTTTGTTTGTATTTGTAAGAGGAGGGAGAAAAGTCTATTTGGGCACTATTGGTAACAGCAAACATAATCAGCTGGAAATTGCTTACAAAAATTACGGGCATTTCTTAGACCCTTTCAAGTACATGTAAAAAATATTTAAAGCTTATTTAGTGATTAACACAGCATGTGTCCTCACATTTGCATGCCTCAATATGGTTTGCGACCACAAAGTGGAAATGCGATTGCAAAACTGTATACACAGAAGCTATTTAGAAATGGCTGTGGCGTATGATGTAGAACAACAAATGGAAATGCATGTTACACATTTATTAGTCATTCCTTGTTTGCTCATTATAGATACTTTGCATCAGTCCTTTTCCAATCTGGCAGTTGTGCTATCCAGTATATTAACAGTCAGTAAATGCAGAGATACATAAATCCATATAGGTAAAAACCCTTGAAGAACAAAGCAAGAAACATCCCTTTATGTTGTTAGAAGGAGTAAGATTTTGGTACCTTTCAGAAGATTTCCATCCATTCAATTTCACTACTGAAAAAATCCATTCAGCCTGATTCATCTGTACTCTCACAAGTCAAGTTTCCACTGACGTCAACAGGAGTACCATATAAAGGACAAGTACAGGATTAAATGCAACATGTTTGGCATGGTAGGCTTTCTAAAAGATCTTGGGGTTCTTACCAGGGAAATTAAGCCAGTCACCAGCATCACTGAGGGACTGGGATTTTTTTAATTACTTCAATCTTCATTTTCTTACCAGTAGATACGTGGTACATGCTAAGCACACAGACATACATCCACAAATCAAAAATCCAGTGCTCTTAAATACCTATTTTCCTTGATCATTCAGCAGTACTTGCAGGCTTGAGTCCATGCCAAGGGACTAATGAGAGCCTGGCATTGACTTGGGCTTATTGATAATGAGCCTCTTTCTTTTCTGTCTCCCACCTGCATGAGACTCATAATCTGTACGGGTGGTTTTATGGCAGAATGCAGTGCCTCAGACAAAGCCATAAACTAGCCCTGAGAGGAAGGTGGGTACCAGAAATGGTACAATCAATAACACTGCACATGGGTTTAGCTGCAAGGCATGCTTAGCAACAGGACACCATACACATTCAGCTCAGTGCCTGCAGCACTTCAGGCTTCTCACACAAATCCAGACTATGCTCCATGAGGCTGCTCCTCTCTGCCACAGCTGTGATGAAGTCGGTGGAATGACGCACACCGGTGAGGCCTACTTGCACGTACAGAATGTGTAGGAACAGTTCCTAAAGCACATATTCACAAATCCTGTGGCAACAGAAGCATTATAAATACATTTCAAGCAATACAAATACAGGGAATGTATTAGATAATTACTGTAGCCATTTGATTACTCATGATTGACATTAACATTTTGGGTAGAAAAGATGCCAGTGTAATCTTGTCTCCCTTTTCTGTCACTACCGGTACCAGATACAGTGAAGATTTTTAGAAACTAATAAAACCAGATGGTATTTTTCATCTCTTCTCATTTTTTTAGAGTCAGATCACATCTGAATGTAGTAAACAAATTGGTTTTTCTAGATTTGATGGTACTTTTGAACCATATTAAATACAAATAGAAGCAGCATCAATAGCTTCAGTAAGTACAAATACTTCACTCACCCAGATACCTGCATGTTGTTTATGGTACTCATTTGTAGGCAAAGGACAGTACAAACCCTATACATCACTTAGGCCCCACTAGAATTAATTTTTGAAGTTTTACAACTGTCAGAACAGGTGTTGACTCTGTGCACAGGAGAGGTACATCCTGTTAGTGTATGTTTTATGAAATTTCCTGCAGTATATTTTTACTTTAATTATTATTACTTGTGAAACAGAAAATATCAGTATAGATGGAAAATGGCACAGAATTTTCCATATCACAGTCTTTTTTTCATTAGTAAATTACTACCTTCTAGTAGTACTCTGGCTGCAGGAGTGATGATACATCACACAGGTTTTAACCTGCTAGATATTTTCAGCAGAAGTCCATTCCGTGATTATGTTTTAAATCTAGCTTTAAATTCTCATGATAGAGTTTCAATTTTGAAAATCTATATGCAGTCTTTTTTAACATCAACAGTCATGTTACTGTTCAGTGCTGAGCAAGATGCAGAAGAACCTCACAGTGTTCTGATTCATTCTAGCAATTTTGTGAAAGTTAAATGCAGTTATGAAAATAAAAGTAATTTTTGGTCCTCAGTCAGGTTAGAGTCCTGTCCTGTACTACACAAATGATGGTTTACTACTAATTTCTAATGAGAGACTAGTGCAAGTACTAGCAAGGCAAGCTTTCTGACATGTCAGTGCAGTAGAAAAAGCCTGACTACCCCTCTTGCTGAGTTCTAACTATTGCTGATACAAGCCACTTTGATGCATTTTGAAATATGCATACACACTTTGAAATATACCATATTAAAGTAACCTCTACTGTAAAAATCAGCAAGCTTGACTATATTAATAAATTTTATTTTCCAGAGAAAAACTATTTGTCATAATTCTGTGAAATTACATCCATGTGATAAAGCCCTGTGCAGTGTAAAATTAATGTCAATAAGGACATTTTAATTAAGCCTTGCATCTTTAGGGAAATCTCTGTTTAAGTGCCTTCTCATACCAGGCTAATGCATTGGTTCACTAGCTGCCATGATATTTTGAACTGTCTCACAACCTGGCCTTTAGGTGTCTGGTCTTTACAGTTTCAGGTGTTATTTCCTTGTTCATGTGATAGTGTGCCTTCCTCCTCACAGATAAATGTGTCTGTGGTCATCATCCTGACTTCTCACTGTGTAACCTTCTGCAAGCACACTCCATCATGTTTTGAAAGCCTCTGCCTCCTGCAGTTGGCATTACCCTGTGTGGTAAACTTACATCACCTCCCACTGGAAGTCTATCAAACAAGCGTACTGCAAGGCAACGGCAGCAGCAGCAGCAGCACCTCGCCAGTCTGACACAGTGCAACACTGCACATACAAAGGATTTAAAACAGGTTTGTAAAATAATCAAAGCCACCAGCTTCCAGCTGGTCATGGGGAAGTCACTTACTATTCCTCTGCCGAGAGATGCCAGCACCATTTGGAAGACAGAGGAGATAATGTTAACTCTAGAGTTCCTGCCCACCAAGGTCAGCAAGTTATAGATTCCTCTTTTAAAAAGTTACTAGCATCCAAAATATAACATTTTTATTGTACTGGTACATTGACCAATGAAAACGAAAGGCTTTCCTCTGCTGTAGTGAAAAATAGTTGATGTAGCATACTCATATTTGGACTCACCAAATATTACAGCTTTAGAAACACTAAAATGAGGGCAGTGTGAGTGAGAAGGGAATTCTCAAAAGACAGAACAGAGAGTTCCAAAGTAAACTTTTGTATCTTTGGAAAAGCAAAATAAAAGGTAGGAAATCAGTTTGTTAAAATGAACTAAAGAACAGAGAAATAGAAACAAAAAAAGGACTACTTAATTAAACATGCTAAGAGATAGCTATGGGAAAAGTATTAAACCTTACCTCTAAGTAACATCAAAAGAAATAACAGAAAATAGATTGGTGAGAAAATTTAGTACTTACCTTGGTGTCAACTATTGTCCTACAAATGTTCATATACATAAATAATTGTAGGTACCAAGTAATTCTATTAGTTCTCCACTGAGTTTATTGATGCCATCTGTCCTACTAAATGTCAATCAATTAAGTCACCTGAACTTAGAAAACCCACAAAAATCAAACAGCCATATCGCTTTCACCTTCATTGCAGGTAAAATTTAGGAAGAAATTAGATTTAAACTTCTGTGACAACTTCTTAATTTCAAATTAAATAAACAAAAACACACAGCGCACTGGGAGGTATTCCTATTTTTGTTATTAGAGACCAGGTCATACTCCTGTTTGCTGAATGTGTAAAGTGAATGCACTGAAAATACTATTCAACCAGATATCCCTGTAATGGGCATAATGTGATTTACTTTACATGACATCCTATAGAAAGCTCTTACTTTGAACACAGGAATGCTGCTTCTCAGGGTACAAAAGAGTGGTGGCAAGCTCCCCTTTTACCCTTTGAAAGAACTTTCTACTCCAGCTACAGACAGTGTAATGAAAATTCTCATGGGTTGGGAAAAGCAGTGCTAAGCACACAGAGGAACTGTGAGCTTGAGTGTGCAGAGCAGTGAACAGGGAGAGATTCCACAGGAGCTCTCAGTTGCCCCCAGGATGGGAGTTAGATGGTGGCTGAACACCAAGACCGCACTGTGCAAAGCTTCCAAGGGAATAAATATTGGTTGTTTTGTTTTGTCTTTAGTTTCTCTTGCTAAAGTTTCACATCCAAACAAGCAGGAAATAGCCGAGCTAAACCCTCTAAATAAAAAAAAAAGACCTTCACCCAGCTTTGCCCAAAAACCCTTCACATGAATCTGTCTTTTTACATCAATGGGTGTAAAGAAGAATGATGGATATAAAACCTAACCTTTAATCTAAAGCCTATCCCTGAGGCCTCTGGTTATAATGAAATACTGCAAATTTAACTGGACAATCCTAGCAGCTGTGTAAATCTGTCACTGAATTGCAGGTAATTTAAAAGCAGCGGTGAAACCTGCCAAGGTTTGCAAATACTTAATAAATCAATTAGTCACATAATACACACTCTTTTTTGGTTTCTGGGAAAATAGTTGAGTTTTATTTTGACAAAATATCTGTTGGTTTGTTTGCATTCCTGTCTAGAATAAAACTTACAGTAAGATACTGAGAAATCTCTTTTGCTATCTGTTTCTACATCTAGCTGCCACTAAATGAAAGGTTCTGCATTCCCTATGAAATTCCATGATAGGCTGAGATACTGGGCAAAGGACCTTCAGACTTTTTGGGTTAAGTATAATTCTGAATTGTAACAAGCTTGTGTCTCAAAACTAATGTTTCTTTCTCTACACTATTAACTGCTCACTCATTGCTTTCTGCCTGGGTAAAAAATTAACATTATTGTCCTACTTGTGTCAGCATTAGATGCCTTACTCAGTGATAAGGAAACAACCTCGTGACTTCAGTAAGAATGCTTAGATCTTTTCCTATCCTTACATGCATACACTGATTTTTAGACTTTAAAGGCTACAGAAACCAACAGGAAGCACACACACTATCGTAGGCTGATTTTGTTTACATTTCTTTTCATCCACTTTATCTTCCTTTCTCCTATTCCAGAGACATATTAGACAAGCACACACACACAAAGGCATAATTTTTCAGATTTTTGCATTATTCCAATGCTAGGCTTTTTAGAACTTTGTTTTAGGGAGGAGAGAGCTGTACTGCATTCAGCAGTGATGAACAGTAACTTCACACGTAAGAAATGAAAATGTACTCACCTGGGGTGTTGTGGGGCTTTTTTTTTTGTTTTTTCTCGGGGAGGGGGGGTGGGTTTGTAAGATACTTCAGTATCTAGCAGTGGAAAATTTGATATTGGAAAATCTGGCAGCAAAATATTTATTGTTGATTTAAAAATAAATTCTATTCACAGAAATTGAAAGAGGAAATCTCATTACGGGTACTATGTATGGTTAAGGCTTTGTATTTACTCAGCCAAGGTTTAAGCCCAAATTGGTGGGTTTAAACAGCTTAGTACAACAGCTGCTATCCATCTCACAAAGTTCAAATCAGTTCAACCTTTTCACTGGCATATGCAATAAAAGCAAACTGTAAAGCCAGCCTTGTAGGACTAGCTAAACTGTTTTCAGCATAGACTGAAAAATTAAAGAAAATAAAAGGCTCCTTCATGGCATTTTTCTGAATGTTGACCTGCAGAGTTGCTTATAGTTTCCTCACTCCTTCACACAAGGTACTGGGGTAACTATTTCAGATATGTTACCTTGCAAACAGTTTAAACTGGGGATAATGCTTCATCTCCTACTCATGTCAGAGCTTGACCCCAGAATGTCCTCTGCAGATTAAAGCCTGGGGTGGTGTGAAAAGAAAAAGCAGAACAGAGCCGGCCGAACTAGTTTTTAGTCAGAAAGTCATGAAAAATTCAGGCCCTGTCAGTGGGTACCATCACTGGTTATCCCAGCCATGTTTAAGGCTTTGTGTTTGAATGGTTATTGTCTGTTCTCCACTCTACTCCTTTCTGTGAAAATCTTCTACATGCTCTTCCATCCTAAGTAGATTTCATTGAATCTCTCTACTACTCACTTAGGAGGCAGCTACCTTGCAAACAGCCAGGCTAACTGAAAATATTAGTGTCACCCTGCAACACTCCCCACAAATTATTAAAACATATCAGTGACAGAAATTAGCTTTGGCATAGATTTTCTTGGAAAAATATGGTTTTGGGTAAAATTAAATTTACTACCTGCTGCTATCAGAGGAAAATGGTAATTATCTTCACAAACAAGCAGTGGGGTGATGGTATTTTCAAAAAGTATAGGAAAATGCAGAAAAAAAACAACAGTTCATGACTTTTTATGTTCTTAGCATTTTAAGAGGCTTACTTTGGGCATGTGAGTTAGTCCCCATTAAAAATAAAGATTATTGTTAGAAGCTCATCAGAGTTTTAGATACTTTTAAAAGTCATGGACTGTAAAATAGTTTAACAGAGTTCTTTTTGTTTTTCATATCTGTCCAAGCTACACGTTTTTCAGAAGAAGCAGAAAATTAAGGAAAATTAAGAATCCAAATTCATGTCCACTTTACATCTAGAGGAACACCCTAACTGCAGGTGAAATGCAGGACTTGATCTTCAACAAGAATGAATAGAATGTAGGTGCTTTGAATTTGGATTGCTCTAAACTAATCAAAATTTAAAATTGCAATGCTAGCTGAATACTTCTAATTTATCAAATTCTGATCTATTGCATAGCTCACAAAATCAACTTTTAAAGTCAGAAAGCAAAGTTCATTAAAGTAACTACTATTTTAATATTTCTTCATTTTTCATGGTGTTTCTCGCATGCAACTCTGAAAATTTCTATTCAGTAAGCATTAGCATTAGTCAGCCTTCTTAGGGATTCTGATCGGATTAGTATTTTCCCAGGTCTGATATACTACACAAAACTGATTTGATTATGCAGCTCATTGTAAAAAGCCTTTCAAAATGTACAAATAACTGTACATTGTGTACCAGATTGTCTACTATTACAGGTAACAACTGCAAATAATGATGAGCAGCTACACCTCTTTTATATCAAAGCATTACAGAAATTATGCTTGCCTTTAAATTCTAAATGACTTTCTATATTGGACTGGCAGCAGGATATAATCTCTTTCCCACCACTCATTTTGAGCTGAATATTCTTCAAATAATGGAACTCAAACTGAATTTAGACATAGAAATTAATTACATCTCATTGCTAGAGTTTAGAGGAGAAAGCATTGCTAACAAAAGCTGATTTTACCAAGAACATGATTTTGATAGTCATGATTTTGTCTGTCAGCAATTTCCTGGGAAATAGGCTTGGGTGACGAGTTAAACTATGTATGTGGCTTTGTCAGAATGCACAACTGACATTTTTTTTTAATAACTTTAATTTTAACATGCAAATTGGGGATTACAAAAATGGTGAAAACCCCTAAGTAATAAGTTCACAGAAGTGGAGACACTTAGCACAGTGATGTATTGACCCAGAAAAAGATCCATGATGGTTCTGCATAAGCTGTAATTGCTCTTTCAGTCTCAATGATGTGTTGCAGTTGCCAGTGCTGGGGAAAAATCCTGTAGGAAAGAGATGAAGGCAGAAGTATAAAGCTGGGCACAGCCAGCCTAGAATACAGGGTGCTTTTAAAAAAAAAAAATTTAAAAAAAGAAAAAGAAAGGCAACAGTACTCTTCTGTGCTTCTACAGATAACTTGCAATGGGAATTAAGACTACTAGGTAAACTTCTAAAAATTGCACGTTTTCCTGAAAGACATCATATGCTGTGTCTACTGAATACGTTTTTCTTTTGCTGTGGTCAAAACCAAGCATTATTGCAGTCAGTTACAGTTACCATCTGAAATATCTATGCACAGAGGAAAAAATTATGAAACCTCCTTCCAGAAATGCACAGTAATACTAAGGGGCAACTGGCATAGCTGCTGTGCTGAATAAAAATAGCTAGTGAAGTTGACTGGGCAAAGTCATAGAGACTGTGTTTTATTTGAAGAAATAGCTCAGATGAGGCTTGTCATTTGACACAGGGATGGTTTGACAGTATGGATTGGAAGCATCCAAACTGATTCTCCAGCAGTAATAAGGCCAGTCAGCTTATGTTTGAAGAGGAAACAAGCACTTCTCAGACTTGTTATCTTGGTCAGACATACCTGCTGACAAACTGGATTAAAGGCCATTTGCCACTGAGATCAAATTGTATGACATTAAAGATTTCTGTGGTAAGCATCATTCATACACTGCCAGTTCTTATTTTAAGAACTCAAAAAGCAGTTTTCAGGCAAACAATAGAAACATTTTTATAGCATTTATCACCATAGAAAGACAGGAAAAGAAAGAAGTAAAACTTATGACATTTACATTGCTTCAATGGGTTTATTAAAACCTCTGATGCAATCAGAAACTCAGACTTTGAAGATTCCTGGAAAGTCTCTCCTGTACTCGAGCAGTTCCTGATTTTGAAGTATCTCCATTATGAGGTACAAGGTAGAGTAAAGGTCAATAAAGACTTTCCAAGCACTTTGTTGTTATAAGAACATTAGAACAGGATGCATCTTGAAGCATATCCTGCTTGTCTTGCTTAGACCATGAGGCATGATGATCTGTAACCTCCAAAATAGGTTCTCAGACTCAATTTAGATTGCAAAAGCCAGGGGTTTTGTAGAGGGATTAATAGGAACTGTTCATGCTCACAATTTACTTACTGAATACCTCCAAACAAATTGGTAAGACTTTTTATCAGGAAGCTCTGGAAAAAAAGTATAACTTTCATTTTGTATCCACCAATAGAATCAAGTTTTAAATCATGAATCGATTTGCTTACTTCAGAAGCACCTTGTCATTAGAGACACACAAGTGATCTCTTCAAAAAGGAAAGAGCCATAATTTCTGGCGAATTTTCACAGTGACTGTGACTGTATGGTCAAAAGAGGATCAAGTTCTCTCCTAAAGTAAAGCTTTATCAAGTTCTTGTACCTACCTCTCTTCCAGACAAGCACAAAACCTGGCTATTTAACAGAAGATGACTTCTCACAACCAACATGGGCTAATTTATAAGGTGATGTAACAAGCTGATCTGTGCTGAAGCTTTGCAGCACATTGACTGCATTATCATCGAGACACTATTGAAAATATTTCCACCATGATGGGCAGAACTTGCAACACAGGACTAAGCTGTGAAGTACTAAGGCTTCACACTAAGTGTGAAGGACTAAGCAGCTCTTGATAGCGAAATAAAGAACATGAAAAGAAGACCTGTAGCTGATAAGAGCAAGAGCCAGGAACTGGTGAGCTGCAACCCAAAGCTTCATTTGACTGGGCATGAGACATGTACCAGATCTGTTGAGAGGCTGAGGGAAGAAAGACCTCTGGGGATAGTTCACACATGACAGCAGCCTCTCACTGTGAGCAGAGCTGGGTTGTGCCTGCTGCATGCACACCAAGTGCTGGTGTGACTAGCTGGACTTATCAGCTTGTACCAGTTTTCAACTTCCCATAGCTAGGGGCTACTCATGAGATCCTACACTAGCACAGACTCCCTGTCAGTCAAACAGCACACTCCTCTAGGCTGGGAGCTGTGCCTGAATGTGTGGCTAGTTACAGGGAATTTACATGCCCAATTACAGCCATCTCAACCCCAAAAGACAATTGACTAGGTGTGGTTAGCATCAATTCATATCAATTATTTGCTGCACAGAATAATGGAGACTGAGATAAGACAAAAGCCCCTCTGGGCAGGAATAGCTTTATTTTGGACTGGAGTGCACATAAGGCAAAGGACTGATCAGTAGTGTTGGCAGAAACAACAGCCACAAACGGAAGAGCTCTGAATACCACTGCAAGTTGTGCAATACAGGGCGTTTATTGCATATAGGCTGGCACAGTCAATGTACATTCCCTGACCTTGTTAACTCACCCTCTCTGCCTCATGTCTGTTCTTTACTAGTGATGTACAACAACAGTCGGACATATCCCCCCAATAAGGGGTCTGGGGAAAAGGTTACACGGGATTCACCTGTAGCAGAACTATTCCAGACCCAAGAAGCTACAACATAACTTCACTAGAAAATTCAAATGGAACTTCACTAGCAAATTATTTTTTCAATTATATAATTTGTCCAGTTACAGTAACATTCCAGAGGCAGCCTCAGACACACACAAATAATCAACTGTCTTTATAATTACTTTTAGAAGAATCTGTAATTGTTCCTAGCAAAAAATTGCAATAGAGCCAAGTTCAGAATCCATGGATTTTTTTAATATGACTATTACATAATGAAAACTTGGTCTAAACTTTATTAGGGGCAAAAATGTTCAGTGACATTACAACACTTAAACAGTCTTATAAACAAGGTGTTTTAAGATGCCTTTTAAAATAGTTTAACAGAATAAACCTAAATTTAAATGAGGTTTCATTTAACTTTTTTTTTTATTTTCTGCTTGATTTCTTTTTTATGCATTAGCTGTATAGTTTTTGCCAATAAATTCCTTTAATTTATAAACAAACTGAATCTTCTCTGAAAAATATCACTCATCTCCTTTCCAGGTGAACAACAACCAACATCACTCTTAAATCCCTCCCACTTCTCTAGTCTGACCTTACAAAAGAATAAGGTTACAGGTGTGGATAGCTCAGAATTATGTATATGGGATAATCATATCTCGAGCTTTGTTAAAATACTAAGCACTAAATGATGACAGACTTGAAAAGCAGATTTTATTCAATGGCTTCAGTGTAGGTCTTTCATATCAATTTGTGTCCTCTAGCTTGGCAGTATTAGTAAAAAGGACCCTAACTTATCTGCCAGCCTTTGGTTTGGTCAGAACTGGGACAGAACTCAGGAAAGGAATTTGTATTATCAAAGTCTGTTGTCTCTACCTGCTCTACAGCCTGCATATTAATATATTCGTGCCAGCATCAAACTTCCTTAAATGCTATGCTGTATTTATCCATCATTACATACCGGGAAGAGTCTATATAATAGCAGCACCATATGACTGCAATGACCTAATTAAAAAGGAATTATTTTTCCTTGAGAAGATAGATAAGATCATCACAGAGTATCCTTTAGTAATAAAATCCTTTAGTAATAAAACACTTAGAAATAAACTTGACTGCATGGGATTGGCTTTGAAAAAAACTAAATATTTTGCTTGAGTACAAGGTATTTGATAGCTTGTGGATGTGGTATTCATCTGAGACATTGATTTTATGTTAATAGCTGTACAGGAGATGAACAGGTTTTTCTAGCTTAAGTGTTCTTAACATAAAAGTCAGGCTGATTAAGGTAAAAGTATGGACACGCATTCTAACTGGCTCCTACTTGAATTTCCAGGATTCATGAACTAAATGCCAGTATTATTAATATGTAATTTTTAATGAGTTTTATTCTTTAATCCAAAATTTGTCTCTATAAATTATGGTTATTTCAGTAAACATTATTTTTCCCCCAGTATATCCACATTTCTTTTGAAGCATCTCAGTCTCTGTCTTGGTCCGCTCTTGAGTCAATCTTTCTGATGTGCCTTATCTTAATTCTACAATCCAGAAGGGCCAGTTTTGGACCTGACATTTTCCTTTCTCCCAATTCTCCACTATAATGTTATCTCTGTCCTCTAAGAATGCCTCTCTTTCCTTTCTCTCTTTGAATCTACTTGTGTGGCTAGTTCATGGAAATTATCCAGGCCTTTTCTCTCTCTTTATCTGCAAATATTCAGCAATTCATCTTGCTATGTTTTTCACTGTGGTTTGATGGATTTCTGACAATGTCAGTTAATGTCTTATTTTTCAATCATCTTCTCTTTTGATCTTCCTGACTGCTTCCCGAAGAGCTCTGTTTGAACTAAATGTGCCATTTCTACCTCTTTTGTCCTTTATATCTTCCATAGTGTACATGCAATATTCGATTCTTCTGGAGGACATCTAAATTCTTCCAATAAAAGACTTGTCTACATCACAAGCCCTTTCATTGTTAATGACATCTATACTCCAGCCCCACAACTAAGATTTCAATGCCTGTATATGATTACAATGATGGCAGCCTGAGTTAGCAGACTTAACTTATGGGATAGTAATGTCTGAATTAGCAAAACAATCTTTTGAGAATATAACTGATTTAGAAAACTAAAGCTTACCTTCTTTTTTTCCCACAATTTCTCAGGCAAAGTGTAGTAGAGAGAGAAGTAACCAGGACCAGGCAGATTATTCACATTTCTGTGTCTTCCAGTGCTTCTTCAAACTGGGTATTCATTTCCCCTGATACTCCTGATTTCTGACAACTGCATAGACATATGTCACTGCTGGTTAATCTTTTTTTTTTTTTTTTCCTCAAAAGATTTTAGCATTAATTCTTTTCATCTCCAAATCAAGGAACAGTCCCTAAAACTCCATGATGGTGGAAGCATCCTAGATTTCTTACAGGCTGGTGGAAGGTATGGCCCTGGAAGGGTGACATTAGCAGAAGTTCCAGGCAACATTGTGTCATGGTCTTACCAAACCAGGTGCGTCTGTGTTATCTGCAGGTTGCTCTATCAATGACTTTAGCAGATCAACCTGCAGCAGGGTGAGGCTAAGGACACTACCCAAAAGTGTGTCTCTTATCCATGTCCCTTTGACAGCTTTTCAGTAAGGCCCTAACCAAAGCATGGAGCCTTAACCTCCCTCATAATCAATCTCTGAAAAATATGATATCAAGAAGAGGATGTTTCTGAATAGCAGCATTCAATCACGTAAGATCATTATACATCTAACCAGGAACAATATACCTAAATTTTTTTCCAACATTATGCTCCAAAAATGACATCTTACAATTTTTGGGCTGCAGGACAGATGAGATGATTTGGGAGAGAAACAACCACAAGACTGCAAAAGCTCCCTAAGGTATAGTAGTAATGGATTCAACTTCCCTGCTTTCACAAAATGTGTCTATGCTTCTGTACAAAAACTTTTGATGCTGAAGAGAAGACAGCATAATTAATGGCTACTGTCATGACAGTTATCGCTTGCCAATTGGAACATTTAGTTTAACTATGAGGAAAAGACAGCTAAATACCTTCCCATGCTGCTTTTCCTGTCCTAACCCTGCTGATGCCCCCCTAATCTACATACTTTCCAAACAGAAAGGAAAAAAATATCAGCAGCCAAGCCCTTCCTGCATTATGCTTCCACTGCATTATAATATTTCTGTTGCGATTTTACAGGAATAAGGCCTGCGCAGGTGAAGGCAATACTTTCCTAAAACTGGTGAGAGACAGTGGATGTAGAAAACCTCAGACGGTGATAAATCTGTTAAATATGTCAGTTTTCATTCCTATGGTTACTGGGGATCACAGTCTTGTGTTGTACAGATAATGTCTGGGAAGACAGGATAAATAAAAGCAACATAAGAGTCGATAAGTGGTTCCAAATTAATAAATCACCATGGCTGAAATGCTCCCTGTGACCCACTCTTATGAAATTCAGGTACTACACTCTGCGGATTTCACTCCTTGTTTTTTGGGGTTTTTGTTTTGTTTTTTTCAGGTTAAAGTACCGTGACTTTTCAGCCCTAAACCCACTCCAGACCATACAGACATTATTGCATAGTGCAAAGTGCAGGATTTGGATGCCCCTGGGGTTGCTGGGGAACCAGAAATTCCAGGCATTTGGGAAAGGGAGGTATAAACAGCAAAACAATAAGCTCATGTGCTCAAGCCCCTGCAGCACGGTACAAGGTGTGCTAAACATTTTATCGGGTGGGAGAAGGGGGGTAAGAAGGGCTCTGCAGAAAGGCAACAAATTATTTCTATTATGTAACTGCTATTAGGCAGGCTGCCTGCAAGCCTTTGTTGAACCTCAGTTTCATGAACTTAGGGTTAATTATTTCACTATGTCCTGCTGTACTTGTATTATTTTGCTGGCTGCTTTTCCTCTATTAATTTAATATCTTGTTTTCTTGCACAGTTTTAAGCTTACAAGGAAATAAATATCAATACTTGAGCATAAAAGTGCCTTGGAATATAAACCTAGTTTTATTACACAAAATCTGTAAGAGAATTCAATAAAAATTGATGCTTCCAGAAGAAAAGCCCACAACAACATGCAGATACAAAAAGAAAGTATTTTCGCCATAAAGTGCAATGACAGTGCAAAGAATGCAAGGACATAGCTAGTCACAGTTACAGCAGCTCCATTTTCCAGGCCTCCTACATACCTTGGAAACTAAGCAACATATAGATAAAAGAATGCATCGTATGGCCTCTGTCAATACAAAAACATATGTGTTCACATTCAGTCACTCGCAGACTTCACCTTGACTTCAGCAAGTATTATCTTGAGTGCACTTTCAAAAACTATTGGTGTACAGAGCAGATCAGATCAGATAATCCAAACATAACGTAGCATACTTTCTATTCTGATAAACAACAAAAGGAGAAACAGTAATAATAAACTCACTGAGGCACAAAATCACACATTTAAGGAATGTAGGGAAGGCATTGTACAGGGTAAAAAGTCATACAATAAATCACGCTAAATAATTATCATAAAATGCAACAGTTCTAGAAAAAAGCTCCAACTCTTGAATTCTACGGCAATGTTAATGTTTACCTCTGATGACAGAAAAAAATAGTGGCTTGGCCAGTGCCAGGTACAGCCTAGCTCTCTCTGGTTTACTTCCTGCCCACCCTGAGAGACCTGGCAAACAGAAGCAGGTTGGAATGTTTCTTCTGTGGCTGTGCAGAGCTCCCACAAGGAAAACTTCTGTAATCACCTGCCGCTACTGCTGGGGTCTTCCAGGGAGCAACTGGAGAGAAGCATTTCCTACAGTTTTACTAGGGCCACTCCTCAGATCAGATAAATTTTAAGCCAATCTATGTTGTGGCAAAGGGATGTTGACTCAGACTTATCCCCAAAGTTAGAGAAAATATTACTTATCTAACAGAAATAACTCCTCCATTATTTGGGGGTTCATCTTTATTCCCTTTTTCTTTCCTCAGATAAAAGGACTTAAATATATATGAGAGATAAAACTGTCTCACATTTGCTCACTAATACACAGCAGAGAACATGCCATACCAGGTCTGGAAGCCTGGCCCTGCTGGACCTTAAGCAGGAATTTCAGAACCACAAGTCCAGGAGTTTTTGGTCCTTCAACCTGTAGGAGAAAAGCCTTGCAAGCTCCTTGACTGATTTAGGCTTTACATTTTAAACCCTGCCATCTAGAACCAGTGAGTCTTTCTTCAGCCTCTGACAAGGTTTATAAGGTTTTTCCCTGCTTGCATAATGGAAATTTAACTACTTGAATACAGTGTGCCTATCACAGGGCATACAGAGCAAGAGAAGGCATCTGAAGGGCTACAGGAAAATGGCACAATAGGGCTGACCGAAGAAGACCCCAAAAACAATGGAGCTGAAAACCACAACATATTCAGAAGGCACGATGTCAGCTAGATTTGCCTGTCTGCCTGCATTATTGCTGTCCTTCAGATGTGCATATAAATGCACTTTATATTCTGTCTCTGTTGCACTGGTCTTGTGACTGCATGGAGCTGTATCAATGACGACACCTCTGTAGTGATGAGAAGTTCCTCTGAAAGGCAAAGGCAAAGGTCTACATCTGTGTTATTAAATCCAACGTGCATATGCGGGGGAGGAAAGCGTATACCAAATACAAACACATTGCAAACGCCTGAACATGTCCCTTCCAATTCCCTCCGCAGGGAGTTCAAATCCGCTTTAATCTGCTCCCTGCCTGCAGCTCACAACCCGATTACATCTCTCCACACCCCCCATCTCAGCCCACACGCTCGGCTGTGCCATGGGGTATGCTCAGCCCAGTACGACCAGGGCTACCAAGGCTGCTCCCCAAATCCCGGGCTGCTTCCCCTCTTCCCAGGCTGGGCAGGGGGGGAGAGGGCAGAGCCTGCCCCTCGGCAGAGGCCGGGCTCACCCCTGGTTCAGCGCCACAGTTCGCACCGGGTAACTCGGGACACGCAGCGACAGAGCGGGACACGAGCTGACAGCGGCCCAGCCTGCCCATCCCCGCATTCCCTTCTCCGAACGATGAACGACGCCGTCACAGCAGGCCGGCGCTGCTCACCGACCGTCGGGAGCGCTGCCCGGCGGGCTGGCACCGGGGCTCCCGGCAGCTCCTACGTGAGGGCTGTCCGTGAGCGAGCAGGGAGGAGGAATGCGGCGCCAGGCAGAGCGGAGNTTTTTTATCTCGCTCTGTGGGAAGTGCGGGCTGCCCAGCGCCCATTCGTGGCTGAGTGTGCTGGGAGCTCAGTCTGTGGCAAGTTCTGCCTCTCACTGCCCACGTTAGGAACTGCAAGGCCTGTTCAGAGACTCAAATCGTCAGCACATAAAACAAGTAGAAATTAGCAGTTACGAACGACTTCACAAATAAAAGGAGTTGCTCAGTGCTGTTCTGTCCACCTGAGTGGGTCAGGGCACCATTCCAGAAGAGAAGCTGAACTTCTCCAAATAAACACCAGGTTCTTCCCTCCCCTGTGCCCACGCTGGCTGGAATGATGCTCCTAGAAATGCACGCCATCAGTTAGATCCAGGCAGCTCTCCCTTGAACTTCTTTACGCGTAGGGTGGCAGAGAACTGGAACAGGCTGCCCAGGGAGGTCATGGAGTCTTCACCTGGAGGCATTCAAATCCCACATAGATGTGTTTCTGTGTAGCCTGCTCTCGGTGACCCTGTCTTGGCAAAGTGGTTGGATTAGATGACCTCCAGAGGACCCTTCCAACCCTAACAATTCTCTGACTCTGTGATCTCGTTCAGAAAGATGCAGATAGAATCATAAAATCACAAAGAAGATTGAGAAGACCACTGAGATCACCCAGTCTAACTAACACACTTCATAAGTATTTTCTTCTGAAAATACGAGAGTCAAGTGTATTTAAAATGTGACATTTCACACTAAAAGTGAGATAGCAGTCGGCTGGAAATTTGCTGAACATGACCAAAAATATTTATTCACACCTGTTTCTGTTGAATGCTGCTACAAACATTTACACTTTTTAAGCTTACCCACCTCTAGTATACCTCTAGTTTTATCTACTCTCTTGAGCTTCATCAACTACAGGCAACTATTTTACATATCACTACAACAGGAAAGGCATAATTTTATTCTCTAAGGCAAAGTCTTGAGTACTTAAAAACTTACCAGAATATCTGCTACTAAAAAGCAGCCAGGGCCAGGTAGTGTGTCCTTTGAGGGAAAGAACTGTATATTCATTTTATGCGTACCAAGTACCTACTATAGCTGGGTAATGCTATTTGATTAAAGGTGTTGCCACCATACACACAGCTAAACATAAGGATGAACACTGAATCCCAATATGTGGGGAAGGTAATTCCAGCTCATCATTATTAAATGGTAAAGTACTAGAATAAAATAACAAACTTGCCAAAATGCAATGAGAAATTGCTCATTCATAATTGTTCTGACAAGCATCAAATAAGCAGTTTTGAATTGCGTTTGATTTAATACCGTTCTTGATGTCCTGTATACTTTTTCTGGTTTTTGCAGGGGGAGGTGAGAGAAGATAACTAGTACTTCTAGACCAGATTTGGAATATGGGTAACATGGGTTTTGCACTCAAGGAAATAGCACATACACTGGTTTTCAGTAAAGCAATAATTCTCAAGGAGAAAATTATTTTTCTGCATGGCAGTACTGGTTTAAAGCACAGCTGGAAAATTAAACCCCACTTTGGCTGCTCTCTTCCCCAATCTCCTCCTGGTGAAGGAGATTGCTGAGGTTTTGAGTAGTGATAAGAATGGTTGCACTGAAAGAGTTGCAGTCAATGGCAAGTGATGGGAAGGAACATGAACCCAGCAACCCAATTGCTGTCAAATGAAGTTAACTCTCCTCACTACCAAAAGCCCACTGTTTGACACACAGCATCTTAGATCAACCCTAAAGGGCACTCCCTCTCTCCAGAGACAGTGCAGGGATACTACAATTGCTAACACTTTGATAAATCCTACTTCTGACAATTGTTTTGTCTATTCAGATGATTCTTGTGTATAAGTGCTACATAAGTGCTCAAAATGTAAGTACTCTGTGCAGTGTAGTGGGAATGTAAACTTCCATTTTTTTCAGTTAGAAGTTGCTATGTGTGCTATATGATCCTTATGTTTCATGATAATAGATACTTTACAACTAAGCCAAGGTCAGTGTTTTTGCTCACATTAGTATGCCATACAAATTTGTCTGCTTGGTTTTAATTTTTTTTAAAATGGATGACCATGATTTCACTTGAGCTCAAATATTACGTGTACCAATGTCTTAGGCTAAAGTTAACATAAGCTTTTGCACAGCTGTGTTTAAATACTAGAATTGAACAGCTCATTTGAAGGTAGAGCTGCCTGGAAGGCATTTTTCAATTTCTTATTTGTTATACTAAAGTTATTTGATATTTTGAAACTTGTCCTAGCATGCAGGTATGATCTCATCAGCTTCTGGCTGCAAAATACAGATCCTGATTTCTGACTCAGCTATCTACGTTGCATAGCATCAGCTACAGATTTATCTCTGCCTCAGATGAAAACAGGGTCATTACTGAGTCACTGTTCCCTCAGGGACAAAAATGCCGAGATCCTGTTATTTTGCCCACCTGACTATATTCATTTTAGTATGAAATTAATTTAGAATATAAAAGATAAGTGCTGACTCACTGGTCCTTTTTTTTTTTTCAGCATATTTTTGATCCCAGCTGGATTCAGGTTCTTTTTTCAATATTATCATCACTAGGTTTGAAAGAGGAATGGATCATTCGTCTGATAGCTGTACAGATTTGTGCATACTGTTCAGAAGAACACTTTACTTGATACAGAAAGGAAAATGGCCGATTTGATGGACATTCAATTAATCTGGCAGTGTCATATTTATTTGGGTTTTCATTATTTCAGAGGTAATTATTTGACATCACCTACATATGTGATGGCAGCATATTCAATCATGAGACATTACCCAGCAACAGCAGGTACTTAGGAACTGCAGACACATGAAATAAACACCTGGCACTTGCTTGCCCTCAGAGAACTTAAAACCTCATGCTAGGCCCTGGCTGATTTTTAGTAGCAGGCATTCTAATAAAATTTTAAGTGCTCAGGACTTTACCTTAGAGACTAAAACAATGCCCTCCTTTTTGTAGGGCAGAGACACTGGGGCAGATTCCAGGACTGTGCAACAGATGCTCTGGGAGTAATGTCTTTGCATCAGCTGGTGGGTCAGTGCCACACAGCAGCACAACCTTCAGGCTGGCTCTGCAATTCCACCTCTGTGTGTGGCGTTGATGGCAAGGGCAGGTGCACACACCCATGGGCTACAGAGATGTGTGGCTGCAAGTAGGTAACACAGACATGAACTGCACTGAAAGTCAGGCTTAAAAAAACGCTACAAGAATCCTGAGACAGTTGTAAAATTCTACTTGTGTCTTCTATCACACCAGCTAGAGAATTTTAAGCTTTCTCATAACAATGAGATAAACTGGCATCTCTACTTATAGTGGCTTAAAGGGGGGATCAAATCATCACTTTGCTTTAATGTTGTAGTCAGTAATCATGGATATATGTGCTACCCTGCAGTAGAATAAATTTTCTGGTTTTGCTCACCACTTGCTAGATAATGGCCTCATCTCTTCTTTCGCGGAAACATTGTTTTTTCCCTTCTCTTATTTCCTTATGTCTTGGTTTTGGGTGGGGAAAGCATATAGCTAGGGCAGTTCTGCCAATTCTATCTTTGGTTTCAGAGATGTGAGCCCTAACTAAGTCATTAAGGCATGTGTATTCCAAGGATGTTTTCTAACAGATTCATGATTCATGATCTCTAGGACGTCAGCAAGGCTGATCACACATTGTATTTTTATCCCAATTTCTGGGACCAATAATTATTCTATCACAAATCATGAATTTTCATGCAGATGTGACTGGAGTCTCTGGTCCACTTTTAATCACAACATTTCATCTTTTTGAAAATTACATTAGTCTTGGTCAGAGATTAATAAAGGGCCAGAAAGAACTTGAAGATAATTGCTCCTGGTTTTTAATTGTATGTTGTTGGTTTAACTTAGGTAGACAATGCCAAGTAGTCTTGTAAATTGGCATCTGTTGTACAACAAATCATCCTTGAAACACTGTCCTGCATGTATTTTTAGGTGTTTTTAGATGAATGGCTGTTACAATTCAAAATTAAAGTCCCCTGCCCAAATTAAGGTATAAGTGAGACCAAATGGTGGTTCAACAATTCCAGCTTTATTTTGTAAAATTGTTTGTATAGGGAAACAAGAGGGAAAGACAGAAAGAATGAGAGAAAGGGATTAGGAGAAAGACACTGTAAGCAGAAGATAATCACCACCATGGATCCAGTAGCATCCCATTGGTACTTCAGTGTCCTGAGCTTCTTGCTGGTGGAGTCTTACCCAGTTCATTCCCTGGGTTTCTTTATACAGTCCCTCACTGGCATGAGCAGTGTGAGAATGTGTGTTTTACCACCCTGCTTTCTCGGGTCTCAGTTTGGTGTTTGGTGTTTGTGGGGGATATACTCTAGGGGTCGCAGTGAAAGGTTGTGATGAAAATGATCCATTTTGGTCCTGCTTCAGCAGGGCAGATCTGAGACTTTTGTTCCATTTGGAGCTTGTGCATAGGCAGCCATGATGTTTTCTGCAAAAGATTTCACCACCCAGTCCTTGTTTAAGGCATGAAATGCAAATGTCATTAACGCTTTACTTACAATGGCCCCCATCATATACTGGTACAGAGAGAGGACTGTTCCTCCCCAGGTACAGCACTTCATATTTCTCCTTGTTGAACTTCATGACATTCCTCTTGGCCCATTTCTCCGGCTGGCCAAGGTCCCTCTGGACGGCAGCACGATGCTCAGCTCCTTCAGTCACTCCTCCCAGTTTTGAATCATCAGCACAATTGCTGTTGGTACACTGCCCCATCATCCAGATTATTAATGAAGATGTGAAAAAGAACTGAACATAGTATTGATTCACAGCATACACCAGTAGTTACTGGCTTCCATCTAGGTGCTGTGCTTCTCAACACCACCCTCTAGACCTGGCCAGTTTTTTGTCCACCTTAATGTCTGCTCATCCAGCCTGTATACCAACAGCTTTTCTATGAGGATCTTATGGAAGACGTTGTCAAAGGCCTCACTGAAATCCAGGTAGACAATATCTGCTGCACTTGCCTCATCTGTCAGGTCACTCGAGTCATGGTAGGAATTTATCATGTTAGTCAAGCAAGACTTCCCCTTGGTGAAGCCATGCTGACTATTCCTGATTATTTTCTTGTCCCTAATGTGCCTAGAAATGGCTTTCAGAATTTGTTGCTTCAGAAGGAGTCAGAAGCTGATGATATCACACTAGCAATATAAGGACAGTGCAAGTTGTTTTCTGAGCATCTGGAGGAAGCACTTGAAGTAGCAGAAAATAATGTACCCAGAAGAAGGATTAATTAAGGTGAAACAACAAAGACAGGATTCCTTAGTGGTAGAAGGATGTCAGGCTTAGACTTGAAAACCAGTGTCTGTCCTTATGAGAAACCATTAAAACTTCCAGCAGATACCAGTTCTGCAGACTGGAGTGATAGCTCACAGTTTGAAATAAACATCCCAATTATTCAATATATTAAATGTTGTCTTTATGTTATTCCATGTGAAAAAGAAGCTGTGGAATTTAAAAAAAAAAAATTATTCCATACAATTAAATTGTAGAAATCATTAAGCTTTCATCTCACCATAATCCTGTTGTAATAATGAACACAGAGCGGGCACTTTGTTTCACAAAGTTATTACAAAAATTTGATAGTAAAGATAAGAAAAGTCAACTAGACTTTTTCTAGTCCTAACTAGAAAAGTCAAAGGAGCTACCAAATGCAATTCTACAAGTTTCCTCTGGTTCAGTATGGCCCTGGCTGCATTGGGATTATAAGTAACCAAAACAGGAACAAATGACCATAATACACTTTGTCATTGAAATGAACATGTGCCCTTGTGTCCAGTGGCAATGGGGAAATTTTTGTCAGTGATCACATGCAAGCAAGACGAGCTAGATTTAAATGTCACTGTTGATAAAATGTGCAATGAACGATACAGATTACTTATGTGCTTAATCATCTTGCGTTTACAAATCATATGTGTTTACTCACTCCTTATGGGCACCTATTTACTTTGTTTTCAGACAAAATCAATATAGGTTTACTGAGTACTTTGTGACCTTTTTTTCTCTTTTTGAGAGCAATACTTTTCTTAGCTGTAAACAACGAAAATTCCTTATTACAAACTTGACTTTGGCGTAATGTTGTGCAATTTTATAGCCTTACAGTGATTGTTTCACAGGTTATTAAACTCCATACAGATTCAAAATATTTCAAAGAAGTTCACTCTTGATGTGCTCAAGAGACAGCACTGGAAATTGTTTGTGTCTCACAAAACATTGGTGATACATCAAACCTGTCATCATATCCCCAGATGTGCCCAATGTCTGACATATAAAGGGAGAAAAGGAAAAAATATAATATCTATTCAACAAGATCCAAACAGTCTGGTCCACAGGTTGTATCCATCTATTCTGGGGGAGGGGGTTGGGGTTTTTTTTCTGAAGAAAAAACTATGATTGCTCACATCTAGCTGGAAGGTACTGCTCCTGCCTCAGCATAGAGAGATGAGGCTGAAGAGTTATAGCCTTCTACAGTGATTTCAACTATAACCCATGAGGAAGATACAAGATCCTGCAGCCATCAGTGATGAAAACACCTCATTAATTAAACCCAGAATTAAAAGAAAAAACACCCCCCCCCAGAAAACAAAACAAAACAAAACAAAACAAAACAAAACAAAACAAAAAAAAACAC